>JAULJZ010196443.1:0-20231 GCA_032270985.1 Heliamphora pulchella
TTTCCATCCTTGCTTATTCCCAATCTAGCTTCAATCCTTCAATTTCCATGGTGGAGGGTTAGGTTTTTAGGAGGGACGTGGTTTTCTCTCTCTAAAAAGAAGAAGAGGAGAAGAGGAGGAGAAGAGAAATGAAGGGTATCTCACGTGGTTGGAGGGGAGCTCAATATATATATACATACTCTTAATTTTTCTCCAATGTTCTAGAATTATTCAAGTATTTCCCGATAGTCCGCTCGAGCGGACCACCACCGCTCGAGCAGTGACCCCTGAAGCCGAATTCTGCAACATTTCTTAAATTTCAACTTAAACCTCCAACTTCACTCACCTTAAAATATTTCAATTTATCCATTAACATAGCCATATCAATATCGTTCGTTGCCTTGTATTTCAATATCACCTTCACATATTATTAATTCCACCGTAAATGAATAAAGTTTTATAACACCCACGCCTAAATTTAATTTCGTCTCCTTACTTAACCGAAGACATAAAATCACAAAAATAAATACGTATCAGGTCGTTACATTGGGAGTGGTATCAGACAGCATTCCCAACTATCCAACAAGAGGAAGAAGAGCATAACGAGGAAGACGACTGGCCACAGGACTACCCAACCCCACCATATGGGTTTGGTCATGTGCTCGACGGTATTACCCTTCCCTAAATTTTTGAGGAAGAGGTATATATAGACGAAATGCAATCCTATTGGCTGGTAAGGGTTGTGCTAAAATTAGACGGAGCGGAGTGGACCAATTTTTGGGCCGCTCAGGAACAATAGGTGGATTTTATTAGAGAGGACATATGGGAAGAAGTTGATAATTCGTGGACTATTGAAGATGATGAGGAGAGAATAGGAAGAATAGCAATCGGTGATTTAGGCAATTTGTGGGCATTTGAAAGCCCTCCGCCTGTGAACGAGGTATGATAGACTAGCGACACCATAACGGGATTATGGGATCCCGACGAGGGGGTAGAACATCTGACCAGAAGTGGGTGGCATTTCAAGCCCACCCAGCTGGAAAATGGGCAATCAAGCGGAAAAGGGAAGGAAAAAGAACAAGAAGAAGAGGATGATGCAGTGCTGACGCAGTTAAAGAAGACGCAAGCTAATATCAACATTTGGGGACTACTGATGGCCTCGCATAAACACAGACAAGCTGTGCTAAAGGTTCTGAATAAAGCCAGTGTTTCGATAGATGCCACCTCGTAGCAACTAATTAGACTTATTCTGCCAGCAGTAGAGCCAAAAGTCATTTCTTTTTTCAATAAAGATCTGCCCACAGAGAGAAGAAATCATAACAAATCACTGCACATTACCATTAAAATGCCTGGATAAGTGGGTCCCCGTGACTCTTATTGATAACGGGTCTGCATTAAATGTATGTCTGCTCAGAACAACACTCTGTTTAGGACTAAAGAAGAAGCACTTCACACCGAGCAATCAAGGAGTTTGGGCCTATGACAACACAAGAAGGGACGTACTGAGACTAGTGTCATTTGCGATATCGGTAGAGCCCTTGAAAACGTCGATCGAGTTCCATGTACTAGATATACCAGCGTCTTTTAACTTGTTATTGGGTTGACCCTGGTTGCATGACCCAAGTGTCCAGGATGTACCATCAACTCTCCATCAGAAACTGAAACTAATAAGAAATGGAGCAGTTATGACTATTCATGGAGAAGACAACATTCATCCCCCAAAAGGAGGAGAGGGCTCAACTCTGTTGGAAGTACAACATGGTGAAGGTGATGTATCGCTCAGTGGTTTTCAGTTCGACGAAGCCCAGGCTGTACAGATGTTATTGAATGAGGAGGAAATGTACATCAACCCGCGAGCAGTAACAATGATGAGGCAAATGTCCTTTTTCCTTGGTATAGGAATAAGGCGTAAGTAGTAGGGTATTCCAGAACCTGTCCAGGTATTGTCGACTTCGCACCATTTTGGTCTTAGGTACGAGCCAATGGCAGAAGATTTGGAAGGGCCTAAAAGGGGACGAAAGGCCAATTATTCTGGAAAGCTCAATGGGTACTTTATCAAGGAAGGGGAAGATTTTCTGTACTGCGGCTTTCCAGAACCATGGATCGATGAAGAAACCAATCAAAAGCTGCCAAGGCTGAAAATATTTTTCGACCATCAATTGTGTGATATAGAAGAGGAAGAGATAGTAAAAAAGGAATAGGAAGGAAGACTAGGCCGACAAGCTTGACGAAATTGATATGGGAGCACTGTTCAATGAAAAGATGGCACAACTGCATGTAACTGGCACAGACTGCTTCATGATGGGCTTCAGCGCGCCAACTGACTGCACCAAGCTCTTTATTGATGCAACTACAAAGGAAGTGAAGAACTGGACCTTCGAGTCCTATGATGTGCATATGGTCTGTTCTGAGTCTGAGTCTGAGTCTGAGTTTGAGTTGTGGTTGAGGGCACGTCTGTTTGTGCACCTCCCCCTGTTTATGCTTTCGAGTTTGTAATTTCCCTTTCTTTCAATGAAATGAACGAAATTTTCGTTTACTCTACTTTATTTGATTTATTTCATATGCTTTCCAACGATTTCCATTTGGACGGGGATATCCCTGAAGAAATAAAATTTTTAACAAAAAGAGAAGAAAAAATACGTGCCAAACCAATAATTGAAGAAACTTTGTTAATAAATCTGGATAATGAAACTAACCCACAAAATGAACAAATTGTTTCTTCTTTATCCTTAGTTGAACAAAAATAATTAATAACTTTATTAAAAGAATTCAAGGATGTATTTGCATGGTCTTACGAGGATATGCCCGAAATTGATCCCAACATTGTCCAGCACCATATCCCCTTATACCCTGATGCCAAACCGGTCAAACAAAAATTAAGACGGATCCAACCAGATTGGACTTTGAAGATCAAGGAAGAAGTTGCCAAACAAATCAACACTGGATTCCTGATGGTAACCGAGTATCCAAAGTGGGTGGCTAATATTTTCCAAGTGCTAAAGAAAGATGGTCGTATCCGAGTCTGCATGGATTTTTGGGATCTCAACAAGGCTAGCCCAAAAGATAATTTTCTACTACCACACATTGATGTCTTGGTAGACAGTACAGCAGGGCACGCCTTGCTGTCATTCATGGATGGCTTCCCGGATCAACCAGATTTTGATGGACCCCGAGGATAGAGAGAAGACAACGTTCACTACACCCTGAGGCACCTATTGCTATCGTGTGATGCCGTTCGGTTTGAAGAATGCGGGGGCAACCTATCAAAGGGATGCCACCACTTACTGCATGACATGATACATAAGGAGGTCAAGGTATACGTAGATGATATGATAGTCAAGTCTAAGGATCGGGATGGCCACATCACAACACTGCGAAAGTTCTTTGAAAGAATTTGAAAGTACAATATGCGACTCAACCCACAAAAGTGTGCCTTCGGAGTTACTACTGGAAAGATGCTTAGATTTATGATCACTAAACGGGGTATCGAAGTGGATCCTTTAAAGATCAAGGCAATCTTGGAAATGCCTCCTCTAAGGACCGAACGAAAAGTCAGGGGCTTTCTGGGTAAGATACAGTTCATCAGTCGGTTCATCGCAAAACTAATAACTACCTGCGAGCCGCTCTTCCATCTACTGGGGAAAGGAGTCGAGTTTGAATGGGACCAGAAATGTCAAAATGCCTTCGATGCCACGCGTTAGTACCTACATAGTCCACCTATTCTAGCCCCCCCCCCCTCCCCCCGAACCTGATAGGCCATTGATCTTCTATTTGTTAGTGACTGATTCAGCTATGGGATGTATGTTGGCACAAGAAGGTGGAACTGAAATTGAAAAGGTCGTCTACTACTTAAGCAAGAAGATGACAGGGTCAGAAATACAATACACACCACTGGAAAAGACATGCTGGGCTTTAGTTTGGGCTTCCCAAAAATTGAGGCATTACATGCTGTCTTTCACAGTGAATATCATCTCTCGGATGGACCCGTTGAAGTACCTGTTTGAAAAGCCAGCACTGACAGGAAGGTTGGCTCGATGGTTGCTGTTGTTATCAAAATTTGACCTTAGATATGTCACCCGAAAGTCAATCAAAGGTAGAGTAGTGGCAGAATTCCTAACCGACCAACCAATTGAAGGGGGTAAGGACACAGAGTTCTAATTTCCTGACGAACAATTGATGAAAGTCGAGGATGATAAGTGGACTCTATATTTTGATGGTGCATCTAACCGGTACGGTTATGGAATAGGAGTCCTTCTTGTTACTCCTGACGAATCACACACTTCGTTGTCTCTGAAGTTCAATTTTGAAGTTACCAACAATTAGGCTGAGTATGAAGCATGTTTAGCTGGATTGGAGGCAGCCTTAGAATTAAAGGCAAGGAAGTTGGAAGTCATCGAAGATTCAGCACTAGTAGTTTCACAAGCGAGAGGAGAGTGGAAGGTCAGGAACTTAACCATGATTCTCTATCATCAAGAACTAGAAAGGCTGATACCGTATTTTGAGTCAGTGATCTTTACCCATGTGCCAAGACTGCAAAACAAGTTTGTCAATGCACTGGCCACCCTAGCATCCATGATTAACATACCATCCGGGGTCAGAATGAGGCCTTTGATAATCAAACAGAAAGGAAAGCCGGCATACGAGACGACGGCCGCGATCGAAGAAAGCATTGACGACCTTCCATGGTATTTTGACATCCAGAACTTTGTGGAGAAAAGAGAATATCCCAAGTTTGCCAACAAAAAGGACAAAAAAGCAATATGATGATTATCTGCACAGTTTGTCATTTGCGATGGAAGACTATACAAACGAGGGCATTATGGGGTCAACAAGCTGTGTGTAAACACCAAAGAAGGCCAAGCATTGATGAAAGAGATCCACGCGGGAGTTTGTGGGCCCCACATGAGCAGAAACATGTTAGCCAAGAAGATCCTACGACAAGGGTACTTTTAGATGACGATGGAGACAGACTGTATACAGTTCGTGCAAAGGTGCCATAAGTGTCTGATTCACGCAAATCTCATGCATGTTCCCCCATCTCAACTGTATAACCTAACGTCACCGTGGCCATTCTCAGTATGGGGCATCGATGTGATCGACAAAGTAACACCAAAGGCGTCAAATGGACACGAGTTCATCTTAGTGGCCATTGATTACTTTACTAAGTCGGTAGAAGCCGCCTCCTACTCAGTATTGAAAGCCTCTCATGTTTCTAAGTTCATCAAGCAAAACATCATTTGCCGGTATGGAGTTCCCCATGAGGTCATCTCGGATAATGGCTCACATTTTCAAGGAGAGATCTTGGATCTTTTCAAGGAATACCGGATAGTGGCTCACAAATCCTCACCATATCGGCCGCAAACCAATGGAGCAGTTGAGGCAGCAAATAAGAACATCAAGAAAATCCTACAAAAGACAATCAACTCACATAAGGATTGGCCCGAACATCTACCATTTGCACTTTGGGGATACAGGACGTCAATCAGAACTTCAACAAGAGCTACGCCATACTCTTTAGTATGCGGGATGGAAGTTGTACTTCCCATTGAGGTAGAAATCTCTTCACTAAGAGTAGTGGCTGAGGCCAGTATTCCAGAAGCAGAATGATAGAGGAACCAAATGGAAGAGTTGCACTTGTTTGATGAAAGAAGGCTTCAGGCTCTGTTTCATGTACAAGGATACCAAAGGAGGATAGCCCGAGCATTCAATAAGAAAGTCAAGACCTAGGATCTCAGAGAAGGAGATTTGGTTCTTAAGGAAATCAGAGCTCCTATCTTCGACTCGAGAGGCAAATTCAAACCAAACTGGTACAAACCATTTCTAATCAAAGCCATCATGACCAGTGGTGCATTCATCGTTATGGATTTGGACGGCAATGTGTTCTCCACTCCGGTTAACCTCGATTAACTCAAAAAGTACCATCCCTGATGTAAAAATAAAGAGAAAGTAAAAGCTTGCTAAGTTAAAAATCGCAACGGCAACTCAGGCAAAACTTAGAGCAGCCCGCAAGGCTAAAAACTCGAAAGGGCAACCTTGGTAAAAGTTAGGGCATTACAAAAAGAGAGTGTCAATACCCGAGAACGAACCGAGCCCGAACTATGTTATAGCCCAATTCCAACTTTTTGGGATACGTAGGCAGCTTCTTTTAAAGATGTCCAGCCACATTCTTTGTTTTAACCATCTTGAATCTGAGTAAGACCAATGCAAATTAATTTCTGAATTTTAATAATAAAGTCATTTAATTGGATAAAAAAACTTTGGATAAATTTAAACCATCTAAAACATAAAGCGGGAGTATTCATTACTTTGATCAGAGTTACAAAGTTTTGAAAGCAAAAGGAAGAACACGCAAGTCCCAAACTCTACAAAAAAAAAGGAAAACTGTGAAATTCTCGAAACTATGTAGAAATCCTCAAGTCTTTCTCCTCTTTGTTGCATGTTTCCCTTCTTTTTTATCCTTCTTCTATGATATCCTGGTATCCCACATCGAAAAGGGAGAGGGAGTTCCTGGGCTATAAAGGAAAAACCTTGGACCCTTATAATCAACGAGGCCTTTTCCCAGGTGGTAGAAACCCTAGCAGAACTCCACTGTTAAGTGTGCTTGGGCAGGAACAATGCAAGGATGGGTGACCCCCTGGGAAGAACAAAATTGTGAGGACTTTTGCCCAAAGAGGACAATATCATTGCCATGTGAAGGGGCCGGGGTGTTACAGATGGTATCAGAGCAGACTCTCCTCACTTCCCAGTGTGGGAACCTACTGTCTCGCGTGACACGTGGGCGGGCTACTAAGTGGGCAGGTCATAAGGACTGGCAGGCTACCAGAGCTGGCAAGCTACTGCACGGGGACGTGCAGCCCTAAGGGGGTGGATTGTGATATCCTGGTATCCTACATCGAAAAGGGAGAGGGAGTTCCTGAGCTATAAAGGAAAAATCTTGGACCCTTACATTCAACAAGACCTTTTCCCAAGTGGTAGAGACTATAGCAGAACTCCGCAGTTAAGCGTGCTTGAGTGAAAGCAATGCAAGGATGGGTGATCCCTTGGGAAGAACAAAATCGTGAGGGCTTTTGCCCAAATCAAACAATATCATTGCCATGTGAAGGGTCGGGGTGTTACATCTTCTCCCTATCCTACATCAGCCATGTCTTGTACTCAACAGAAAGCTTGGGACACTGTAGTTCCTGCATTTTCATCCCCGAATAAGACGACTAGGCATCCTGATCTAGTGCTAAAAATGGGGCCCGTGGTACAGATGAAAATAAACGACCTCGAATACTGGGAAAGATGATTTGACTGTGACCAAACTGCTGCATGATCCTATGTGGGTAATACAATGTAGTCTGATGCAGACTAACCAGCAGAATACCAAGGTGATCCATGGTAGTCAGAATTATGGCAGGGATCCGCCACCAAGGGCACAGCCAGGTAATATCGGGGCCAGTCAGGGATGAGAGGTACTGTTGCCAAGCTACCTCAGTGTTGTATATCTGATAGCAAGGGCAATAAAGGAAGGCTGAGGCGTTGTGCCTATCAGTGGGTGGTTTCTGTACAAGATTTACCTTCTCCATCTGCCAGATCTACAGCAAAAGCTAGAATAGTAAGGGAAAAGCCTTGTAGTGTGACAAAAAGTTTGATAAGATTTTGAGCTTACCTAAAGAAGTAATGGGCTGCCAGCAAAAGTAGTGGTCTCGCCACGATGAACAGCATCTAAGCCTAGCAGTGTCTCGGCTAAGACAAGTGGTACAAAGTCCTTTCCCATCCACATCTGACTAGTAATGTCAACCAGTGCGCAGCTAACTTGCCCACCCGAGGGAACAAGAAGATACTGAGTAAGAAGGCAGAAGCAAAGTGCATAGCGTCGCCACAGCTGAAAACCAAGGTCACTAAGGTCACCGGTAGGACAAAATCTATCAATGATCCAAGGTATGTTATGATAGTCATCCTGTGTCAGAAGAGAGGCCTCCATCCTAGACAAGCCACAAAGCTGTATCACCTGCTGATGAGTCGAAAGAAAGAAAGTGGGAACCACACGGAGCTTCGAGGAGCCAAATCCAAAATAGCAGCAAACTTCTCCACAATGGGGTATAGCTCTTCAAGACCAAACTGAAAGATATGGGACTACAGATCCAAAAGTTGTGCAGCAGCTACCAGTAAAGATCTGTTAATCCTCACGGTCCTCAATGAGAAAAAGGCATTAAAGCCAAAAGGGGAGAAGTTCAAATGCTCAATAGGAGAGAATGCCTCAATCCATGAAGAAAGGGGATTAGCCATCTGGGTCAGAACAACAGAAAATGGGGCCACCAAGGTTGTATTTATAAAGCATGGAAAGGCTGGAGTTCGAAAAAGCAGTAAAAAGTACAATCATAGTAGCGACCACCACCTTGGAGTGGGCGACCGCCAACTTGAAAGGGCACTGTACAGTGACACCATCCCTTTGACCAGGCGACCGCCAGGTTGGAATTGGCGACCGCCATGCCAGGCTTGATAGAAGTGGAGACCGCCATATCCGATGCTGGCGACCGCCATGTTCAAACAGGGGGGGTGTATCAGTTTGCAGTTGTTGTAATCTATGTAAGTTTCAACATTTGAGCAGTAAGTGAAAGAGAACCATACAAGTAGATGAATATAATGTAATAAATGGCACGAGGGCCCAAAATGCATCAAAAGTGATAAGAATAAAAACCAGGGCACCCAAGCCCAATAAACACCAAATTGGGGCACACAGGCCCAGGGATCAAGAAAGTGTATGTAAATATATCAAACCGGGGCACACAAGCCCATGAAGAGTAAATGTATCTAAATGAAAATAAAAAAGTAACTAAGGGAGGGAAGCTCTCTCTCTCTCTCAATCATGCCTCGGGTGGACTCAGTGGGAGGAGGGGCCAGCCTCGTCTGAGCTGACGTCCTCAAAGACCCTCTCGATATTGTCATCACTACTAGAGGAAGAAGATATGGGCCTAGAACGGCTCCTGGTAGAGGAGATGGACCCTCTGGAACAAGCTCTAGAGGAGGCAGCACGAGATCCACGACCTCTAGCTGGAACTGGAGCTGGAGGCGAAGCAGGAGGTACTATGCAGGTAGCCAGTACTGGAGGCTGTCAAAGGAGAAGTAAAACTCAGAATAGAATAATGAAAGAAAATCTAAAAAATCCAAAACAAAAAATGAGATACTCACAATGGCCACTGATGTGAAGGTAATACCAGCTGCTCGGATAGTAGCATCCATCTGTCGGACCAACGCTCTCAGGGCGGTAACCATCAGCATCATGCGGTCTAACTAAGTCTGATCAATCTGCAAAGGGAAAAAGAGAACAGGTTAAGAAGGTTGGATAAGTGAAACATGATATAATTGAAGGAAAAGTGAAAGACAAACCTGGCTAATCTCAGCTCTGAACTCCGGCGCTGGCGGAACAGGAATCGACAAAGGGAAGGGAAAGTCGTATGCCACAGTCTGAATCTCCCAACGAATCTCTAGGCCCCTCATCCCCCTGGCAGCCACATCAGCAACTCCAGCGGCAGCTCCAGCAACTCCAGCAGCACCGACGTCGGCAGCCTCCGGTACTTGCCTCCTCCTACCACCAACTAGGCCGGGTCCTAGTGGTCCTAACAGGTGTGCACGGGCCCAAACTGTGTAGTCTCCCTCGGCCACCAGTGACTCTGCAGCAGGAGTCCCCACCAGCTCCAATAGAAGATCTACCCAGCCTAGATGATCGGTCTGGTGCATACAGGCTAGAGGAACCACTGGTATCCAAAAGTGATCAAGGCCGAGCGACTGGCAAACCACACGCTCTCCTAGATAATACTCCCGTTCGAACGGATCCTTCAGCAACATACGTCTCAAAGCCACATCGCGGCTGCACATCAGATCTGTGCCAGCCCGATCCTCTACTCCCTGCCAGACATCCCAGTAAACCTGCAGAGTACAGTGAACAATGCAGTATATAGTAATCAGTAAATGCAGTGCAGTATAACGATCAATGAACAGAATACAGCCATTAGTGTGCAGAATAAAGTACAGTATGGTACAGTGCAGTGAATAGTACAGTGCAAAGAGTAATGAACAGTAAGTAGAAAGTAAGGATACCTAGTCAGGGGTCAACCGGTCTAAGGACACCCGGAAGCGGTCTAGGTCCTTTCCTTCAGCCTTCTTCCTCTTTAGGCCTCGAGACCACTGGGCTGCACGGGGAATGACTGAAGGGTCAGCCGCGGAGTTCGCTGGGACGTGAAGCCCGAGGAACTCATACGTCCACAGCTACAAAGAAGGAGATGTCAGCAAGCAGATAATAGATAATAAAGAACATAAATGAATGAAAAAGCTCATAAACTAAATCATACCTCTCAGACACTCCAGTATCCCCCTATGTTGAGCTCCTAGGGGAACTGAGTCAGTGTCCGCATGAAGCCGTAGAGTGTAGCGAGGGTAGCTCCTCCCCAATCAAATGAAGTGACCCAGTCAAGATGAGCCAGGGCGCCGACGTAGTGTAAATGGACGGTATTCTCCTCATTCGAAAATAAGAAGGTACCGAACATATACATCAAAAATCCCCAGGCTACCCACTCGAAATGGCGGGGCTCAGTGCACTGGAAATGTCTGAAGCGGTCAAAGAACCATGTGTATCTGACTCGGTCACGATCCAACTGCGCAGGAATAGCACAAAGGAAGTACATCAAGGCATCGAAAGAACGAGTGATGGTGGGGTCGAATGGAATAGGGGCACTGCCAACCCGGAGCCGGTAATAAGAGCGAAGTCCAGAGGCGTCAGAGTAGCCACAAATGTGATAAAATGAAAGGTATTGGTGATATCCCACCATCGTTCCAACAAGGCCGTTAGCCAAACCCGATCATTGCTCGTCCTACCCAACAGGGGTATGAACTGAGCAAAATCGGAGGCATCAATGTAAGCCCGACTAGGAACGGGGAGGGCATCATACCACTCCAATACCTCTCCGGAGGCAGAACCTCCGAAGCCTCTGACGTAGTGACCAGCCTGAAAAGAGAAGACAAACAAAGGATACATAAAGGGCATATCAAACACATGAAATATGCAGCAGATGGCCAAGAGCAATAAAAACCCTAGGTTCGTGTTCTTTTAAGCCCTAGAAAACTAAGCACCCTAAGCCATAGTGTATCAGGCAAATCTTCATATCCCTAGTTTCATGTGTAAGTGACGATCTTTTGATTTTTGCACGTCCTAGTAAAAGATTAGGAACCCTAAAGCCCTGGTGCATCAGGCAAATATCTATCATTTTATTTTCTATCTTCCCTCTAATATTTGTGTTTTGCCCCTTTTGTCTTAATTTTCTAAAAAACTTCTGCATTAATTCTCTAAGATTTTTGAAAAAATTTCTTTAATATTTTAGAAATTTTTGAAATTTTGCCCCATTTTTCTAACATTTTTCCTTAATGTTTGAAAATCTTTAAATTTTTTTAAATTCTTCCTAATTTTCTAGATTTTCGAAAAATGCCCCCTAATTTCCCAAGATTCTCTAAACAAAAACTTCTAGAACTCTTTAAGAATTTCCTCAAAATTTTTCTCAATTTCTAGGGTTTTTCTAAAATTTCTTTCAATTTTGTAGGATCTTCCAAAAAGTTTCTAGGATTTTTTAAAAATTTCTGAAAACTTTTCTCAAAATTTTCTTAAAATTTTCCTCAAATTTCTAAGATTTTTCTTTATTTTCTAAAAAAAAAAAAACTTCTAAACATTTTTCTCAGTTTTCCTCAATTTTATGAAAAAAAATATTGCCCCAATTTCCTAAGACCTTTGAATTATTTCCTTTGATTTTCTTAAGATTTTTGAACAAATTTTCCTAATTTTCGAAGAATTTTTGAAAACATTTTCTTATTTTCCTAAGATCTTTGAAAAAAATTTCTTCATTTTTCTAGGACTTTTTGAAAAATTCCCTTGACTTTTTTTCTCTTAATTCTCTAAAAATTTTTGAAAATGCCCCTTTAGTTTTAGAAAATTTTCCTTAGATTTTAGAATTTTCGACAAAATTGTCTCTAATTTTCTAGAATTTTTGATAAAAATTACCCTTGTGATTTTCATGGCTCAAAAACAAAACAACTCCCCTTTTAGTTTTTTTGTTTTTCCTAAAAATAAAAATAAAAATAAATTTTTAAGCCTTTTTGATTTTCGCTAAAACAATTCTCTTTCATTGTTTGTTCAAATCCTAGTATCCCTACTATTTTAATTTTCATTGCAAAGGTATCTAAACTAAGTTCAAATCCCAAACATCACACATCAACCATCATCCATATCAAAGTAAATCATCAATATCATCAATGTCCTCATTCATCATCATTCATTATCATCATATCAAATCACATCATATGAGGGATTCTATGCATGCATCTATGTTTGAAATACCAAATATAACATGCTTTGGTATTGAAACAGTAAAGTTAGGGTACATACCGAAGGTCACTGGCGAGAAATGTGGTGATCAGGGCTCCCGCAGAAGCACATTGGCAGCAACCGCATCGGTGGGAGGCTCGTAGCGTCTCATCCCGCGTGGGACTACGCAATGGGGAACTGGAGCGTAGGTGTGCGGGTTGAAGGGTGCTGGGTGGCCCTCTCTAGTGTCAGGATCCAAAAAGTCGGCCATCGCGGCCTCAGCAGCAGCATCAGCAGCCACATATGCCTCGACTGCTGCTTGTGCCTCCTCCTTGGCTACATGGCGGGAGGCACGCTCCACCTCGAGCACGAGGGCATCCATCGCAGCAGTGGGCTGTGTGGTAGAAACCCCACTGGCGGGAAAGCTGGTAGTCGTACCCTTAAGAGTCCCCATAGAGGAGCTCCCAGTAGCAGAAGGGCCCCGTCGTGCCCCTAGATCATCATCTCCATGGCCCTGGCCCTCCATGAAGAGGAAGGGAATCACAAACAGGAGAATAAACATCGTGTGAGATCCTAGAATCAAGAAAGGAGCAAGAGAAAACTTGGAAACAAGAGGAGAGCACAAAAGAATCTAGAGAGTTTGGGAGCATAAGAGAGCTAGAGTGAGAGTGAGAATGAGAGAAATGAACTTCCCCCGCACGACTTGAAGGCTGTATGCGCGCTTGGAGTTGGCGGTCACCAACTCCAATGTGAGCGACCGCCATGTATTTGAAAAGACACATAACGACCGCTATGTCAGAGGGGTTTAGGCTTGGCGACCACCAACATGTTAATCGTCATGTCACATCCATCATGGCGACCGCCATGTCAGAACGTCATTATGAGGTTTCTAAGGTTCTTAGGGTTCGTTTGGGTGCCCCTATTATGTGTGCATTTATTTTATTCTCTTTTGTGTAATTATTTTCATTTGAGTATCTTGACTTTGTATATATTATGTTATGCGCATTCCCAAAATATTTTACTAACAAAAATGATTTTCAAAGAAAAAATAAATAATTTCCCTTAAAAATAATTTTCCTTTTTTTGTGTGAGTGTTTTTCAAAAACAATCTTGGATGTTTTCCGAAAAACTCCTTCAAGAAAATTTCTGTATAGGATAACTCTTTCCGATAAATTTAATTTTAAGTCGTAATTTGACTTTTAATTATTCTTGACTCACGCTTCATCCCAAATTTTTAAATCTTAACCCGATCTATTATTTTGACGTTTTTCTCCTCGATCCTCTTCATGACCCTAAACTGACTCCTCGGTCTTCCTCATGACCCTAAACTGACTCGTGTTGTATTACACTATACTTGTCATGCATCATATTTCTTATCTTGCATCCTTACATTTTTTTCTAGGAACTACGTTTTGGTCTGATCCCTAGCAAAGGGGTACGTAGGTAGCTCGATAAAAATTCGAGTACGACCAACATCATATGTATGCTTGTGTGCTTGTAGCCTAAGATTGGCGGCACGGTCAAATTGTTGTTGTCTCTGGGTCTTTGATATAACCTGAATCATGTGTTGTTATACAAGTTATATCAAAGAGGGGGAACTGTAGACACCCCAATTTGACCCCGCCCAATCTTAGGTGAATCTGATGATGAAAACAGGTGGAAAGGTGCTTTAGTTCGATCCTCGGGAAGTGATCGAAGGTCGGTGTTTGAACTCAGAACCTTCAAACCAATGAAATTTTGTGGAATCATCGATAACTTGTCATGCAAGTCATTTCCCAAAGTGGCGACCGTCATGTTCATTGTGGCGACCGTCAATAAAACCTCTTGAAAACCCTAGCCAAAAGTGGCGACCACCACCTTCAACCTGGCGATCGCCAACTTGCGTTGTGGCGACCACCAATGTAACCTTGTGGAACCTTTCTTAGACATGGCGACCGCCACCTCCAACCTGGCGACTGCCAACTCCAAATGGCCTGACATGTCCCAAAACGTGGCAACACCTCATTGGTTAAAGAATTCTACAAATACCGTACCCCTGGTACATTTTTCAAGCTAAAATTTTGAAGAGAGATTTAGTGAGAGAAGCTCTGCCGAGTCGCTGAGCAAATCCAAGTCCCGACACCGAAATCCTGCTGAAATACCTAGATTCGAACCTCCGACGCCTACATTGGAACCCCTAGTTTGGGATCACCATCCGAGGATTGAACTTTTGAGGCACATTCCCCGACTTGAGGATTCCTTAGCGATCCAGGTACTTTTCTTAGATTCTTGGTCCTTCTAGCTCCACTTTCTACCTCTTTGGAGTGATCGGGTTCTTTTGACTATTTCATTTTCACTATGTTCTCGCAATGTTTATTTAGTTGTTACATTTATGTTTGAATTCAAGCTTTAGCCTACTTAGTTTACTTGTTTTATTTATTTATTTCCTTGCATTAAGTTCTCATTAATCCATCAATTAAGTGCTAATATACTTTGGCAATTACAACTTGTAATATTGTTAATTGTTATTATTAATGCACTAACATTTATGTGAATGTAGTTGCCAATACTACATTCACATTTTCTAAATAATTGTTTGGATATTTTCTTTTCTTTTCTTTTCTTTTAGTATTAGTCTAATAATCCTTTAAATAGTATTTCATCTTCTTTTCTTTTCTTGCATTATTAGTTTAATGTTTTAATATTTATTTCCTTTTTTCCTTCTTTTCTTTTAAATAATAGTGTAATTTTTCTATCTAACATTTTATTTCCTCTTATTTCCTTTTCCATGTAAGGTAGTTTTATTTTTTCTTTTAATGCTCCTTTTTCTTTTCTTTTGATATAGCTTTATTTTTCCTTTCTTTCCCTTTAATGTTAACTTAAAATCTCTTCACTAGTATTAATTTTTTCAAACGTTTATTTTCTTTTTCTTTTCTTTTCTCTCAATATTAGTAGAATTTTTCTTTTATCTTTCTTTTTCTTTCATTTTATTAAACCTAAAAATCATAAAAAGTCTTTTAAGATAATTTTCTTTCCCTTTTAAATGTAATTTTCTTCTCTTTATTTTCTTTTCTTTTTGTTTTCTTCTATCTCTTTTAAAGAAAATGTAAAAGGTAAATAGTTAGATTTTCTTTCTCAATAATTAAATAACATTTTTCTTAACCTCTTTATTTAGCATAGTTTTTTCGTTTGTAAACTTTTTCTTTAAATCTTTAAGTTCTCTCTTATCATAAAACTCTTATTTTAAGTTTCTTTGTTAGTAAACTTTCTTTTTAATATAGGACTTTTATGCATTTTTTTAGTATTTCTTTTATTAAAAGTTCATCGTGTTGATGCTAACTTAGTTTGTTTTGATAATATACATGTTTTAGTTATTTTGAAACCATGCTTAGAATAGTTTAACTTATTTTTGTAGAAAATTCATGTTTAGATAACTTTAACAATTTTTAGCATATTTTTACTCTTTTGTTTGAATCATGTTAGCCTAGGTTGTTTTGGTGAAATCGTATGCGGGTGTACTCCATGTATCCTTTAGTTAGAAATTGCATATCGTAAGACTTAGGATTTTTCTTTTGATACTTGTTTTATTTGGCGTTCTATATACATATGTTATGTATTTTTTATATTTAATTTTGGATGTTCTCTCTTTACCCCCACTTTCTTTATTTGTATGCATTTGAAAAATCTTATTAAAAGAACTAATGATGATTAGTAGAGGCTAACCTTATAGTTGGGTGAACGGAGTGCCTAACACCTTTTCCGATTCATACCTTGGCCCCCGAATCCTCTTTCTCTGGTTAAATGTTTTAAAGATCAGTAGCCATTTTTATTTTTCTTAGCTTTGCTCAAAAACTAAGTGACGACTCCATTTTAAAAAAAAAAGGAGTTTTCAAAATTTAATTTTTAAGGTGTTAAAATATTTTTCAAACATATTTGAATTTCTTTATTTTTGAAACATTTCTAAACCACCCCCCCCCCCCAAAAAAATCTCGATGCCACACCCTTCCCGCTCCTAGTCGGGTTTTCATAGACATTTCTGGCTTTGCTCGGTTCATACCTCGCTGGGTAGGACGAGCAATGACTGGGTCTGGCTGACATACCTTGCGAAGAGGTGGTAGGATACCACCAACACCTTTCACGTCACCACTTTTGAGGCCACCTTGACGCCTCTTGACTTTACCATGATTTTTGGCATCTAGGTCGGAGGGGCTCCTACCCCATTTGATCCATCCATTGCTCGCTCAGACAATGCCCTGACTTATCAACGCGACGCTGTTTCCGTTCAAATGGACAAAGATAGAGTCAGGTATATCTAGTTCTTCAAGTGCTTCTGCCATTTTCAGTGCACCAAGCCCCAACACTACGAGTGGGTCACTTACGGTTTTTTGCTGCATATGTTCGATACCTCCTTATTTTTGAACAAGAAGAATACTGTGCATCTTTATTATCTCGGCGCCCTTGCCCGCCTCAATCGAGTAGCCACATATGACTGGGGTGGAGCTGCTCGTGCTACGCTCTATGGCTCGATGAGGGCCTTAACCAGATTCCCTCAAGAGTTCATCATTGGAGGATACTAGTGGGTCTGGAAGGTATGTTTCAATTTCTGCACACTGTTCCTTTATTTCTTCTATTATCTGTTATCTATTCTTTTTGCTGACATATTCTCTTTATAGCTTTGGACCTATGAGTTCCTCGGGCTTCATGTCCTAGCAAACTCTTCTGTCGACCCTCTGGTTATTCTCCGTGCAGCTCAGTGGACCCAAGGTCTAAAGGGGAAGAAAATCGAAGGAAAGGACTTGGACAGATTTTGAGCCTCTCTAGACCGACTGACCCTAGATTAGGTACCATTTAGTTTATTCTACTGCACCTCTTGCTGTTCATTGTTCACTGATTACTGCTTACTGCACTGAACACCATTCTCTGCACTATACTGCACTACACTATTCATTGATCCCTATTCACTATACTGTACACTATTCTCCTCATTGCACTATATTGATCACTGTTCTCTACACTTAGCACTGTTCTCTGTTCTGCACATTGAACACTGGACACTACTGCACTACTTATTATACTGTACGTTGTTCTCTTTTTTCAATGGTCACACTGTTCATGTAGATTCATTGGGATGTATGGCGGGGGTTGAAGAGTTAAGCTGGCAAGGACTTGATGTGCAGTCATGACGCCTCTTCGATGTAGATTCTGCTGGAGGGCTCTTTCTGTCAAGAGTACTACTTAGCAGAGAGGGTGGTCCGCCAGTCCCTAGGTCTTGATCACTTCAGGATTTCGGCTGCTCCTCCAGTTCGTATGCGCTGGACAGACCATATGAGCCAAGTTGACATGCTACTTGAGATGATAGGGACCCACGCTACAGAGTTGCTAGGACCTAAGGGGGACTACACAGCATGGGCCCAGGCACATCTGTTAGGACCACTGGGTCCTGGCCTGGCTACGCTTGCTGGTATGAGGAGAGGACAAACACCAAAAGCTGTTCCTGAGGCTGCTGCTGCTTGAGATGCTGGTATTGGGGTTGGTGGAGCAGCTGTTGCTACTACTGGAGCTGCTGCCGCTGCTACTGGAGCTGTTGAGGGACATACTAGAGTGATGAGGGGCCCGGAGACTCCATGAGAGATTTAGACCATAACATACGGCTATCTCTTTCCTCTTCCAATTCTGGTTCTACCAGTGCCGGAGTTTAAATATGACACTTGATTTTTTTTTAAAACAAAATAAGAATAATAAGTAATAAAGAAATAATTATGAATTATAGACCTAGAACAATTTCTTTTAAAACCTTATAATTAATTTTTTTTAAAAATTAAGTCAAAAAATTTACATCTATTAAAACTTTAAATAATAAAGAATTGAGACAAAAACAATTAGTTAGAAAAAATTTTCGCAAGATTCGACTCCATAATAAATCATAAAATAATATAACAAGTTTATCTCAAATTTTTGAGAATTTTCTAAGTTTAAAATTTTACAGCTATTGGAAATATTAGTAATCAATAAACTGCGATAAAAAAATATTAAATAAATAAAAAATCCTAACAAATGGTTTAACTATATAATAATTCATAAAAATACATTAAAATTTTATACCTAAATTTTTATATTTTTCTAAATTAAAAAGTTTATATCAAAATTTTTATGGGGTATAAAATTAAACCCACCGTACACTTGGAAACTAGCAAACCCGTACGCACTTCACGTTAAGGCACTTGTCTAACACCCATGCCTATATATACATTCGACAGACTCAGTTTGTGCGTACAAAAATCTTTTGAAGCTTCTTTTCTTCTCTTTTCTTCTCTTTTCTTCTAAGCCTTAAGATCATCTTATATATATTATATACTCTCTAAGGTCTAGAAGCTTTAAGCTTCTTCCAAGTTTCAACCGAAGCTGACCCTCACGCCGCAGCATCCCCACCGTCGCGACCATCAGCGGCCACCACCAACCTTCACCGCCGACGACCTAGTCTTTGCCATCTCTCCCCCTTTCTGTCTCTGTTGTATCTCTCTCTGTGTTGTCTCTCTCTCTTTCTGCTCTCTCTCTCTTTCTCCCTCTCATGTAACATAACTCTCTCTGTACGTAATTTGGGTATAGTGTACTGTGTGCGCGATGTGTGTGTGTGTGTGTGTGTGTGTGTTTAGTTTGTCTGTGCTGTGTGTGTGTATAATGTATTATATATAAACTGTGTGTGTATAAGATATATATGTATATATGCTGTGTATATATGTATATATATATATATATATATATATATATGTATGTATGCTGTGTGTGTATAATATATTGTATATAAACTGTGTGTGTATAAGATATATATGTATATTTGTTGTGTATATATGTATATATATGTATGTATGTTGTGTGTGTATAATATATTGTATATATACTGTGTATATATGTGTGTATATATATATATATATATACACGGTGTGTGTATAAATATACATGTGTGCTGTGTGTGTATATGTTGAATTAGTTAATTGGGTTCTATTTATGTTAATTATTGATTATTATTTATCTTCATTATTTTAAATAGAAAGCTAAAAATAATGAAAACTAAATGAAAATTTCTATTTTTAAGCTAGTTCTTTATACTTTGGAAATGTTGGGAATGTATACTGAAAAGTCATGTTTTTTATGTATTTTATTCTGGATCCCTGGCATATTAATAAGAAATATTTGAGATGATTTTTGCATTTATGATTTCATATTTATATTTGTAATGTATGAATGCATAATCCGTATATTCTGTCCAGTATTTGACTCGGTGCGTGCTGTACGGAAGATCGGGTCAAAGGTTCTGACAGATTGTACAGGTAAGCTCACAATCGCAATGGACTCGGACATTCCATTGGTACGATTGTAGTACATCATTATAGTAGCTGGTCTTGGTTAGGTCGAACGGATCGAATTCAATTTTAAAGAATTCGATGTTCGAGCTCGATGTGTTAGTACACTTGGAGTGTATTGAACGGGATCAACGGGATGATCGATTCTATACTGACTATATGAATTGATTATATACTAACTATATGACTTGATCCACATCTCGTATTACCATGTATTGCACGAACTCTTAATCTCGAAGTGATTGATTAATTGTGTTCAAATGATGTACAGTACTTTGAGTCGTCAATGGTTGAGATTTTCTCTATGAAATCAACAATACGATGAGTTGGGTACCGGCATTGTTTTTTCAATGATTGATAATCAGCTGACAGAAACCACGTCCGATTTAAGTTGAGGAGTTCCCCCTCGTGTGCTTTACTTATTGGTTTGATTATGCTAAACATGTACAGTGGGTCTTCGGATCCGACATATCAAAAGGTTAAGCAGCGCGGTTGCGAGAAAAAAGAGGATAATTAAATCGGGTTGTCAGTAACCTAATTTATTTATCGGGAATTCATATCTTAAACGTGGGAAGAAT
>JAULJZ010196454.1:0-20230 GCA_032270985.1 Heliamphora pulchella
TTTCAAGATCAGTAGCCAATTTTGTTTTTCTTAGTTTTTCTCAAAAACTAAGTGGCGACTCTATTTTTAACAAAAGGAGTTTTTCAAAATTTGATTTTCAAGGTGTTTAAAATATTTTTCAAAATATCTTTGAATTTTCTCATTTTTAACCCCCAAATCTCAACGCCACAGGTGTTGACACCTCAAAATCTGCAGGTGGCCTCAGATTTTTTGTGTCGACACAATTTCCTTTTGTGTCGATCCAAACTTTCAGAAACCAAAAGTGATGATCACTTTTGTGTCGACACAAATTCTATTTGTGTCGATTCATTTTGAGTCCTTTAGAGCAAAGGCACTTTTGTGTTGACACAAACCTTGTTTGTGTCGACACTAGCTTTGATACCTGAAACATGACTTTATAAAAACTGTTAGGGTGTCAAACCATTGGTTCAAAGGGGTTGACACGCTTGATGTGCTTCAAGTATACTTTGTCTTAAATGTGTTTGATTTAATTTTCAATTAAGATCAATACAAAATATTCTTATTCATGAATACTTAAGTGTTTGAATCATTTTGAGATATGAGTCAATTCTTTTGGCTAAGGTGTCAATCCAAATGATCAAAATGTGTTAACACTTACACTTTTAGAAATATAAAATATTATCCAATTAAAGTCATTTATTCTTAAAAAATAAATTATGAAAATCATCAAAATTAAATTAAAAAGCCCTTGGACTAACACCTAGCATTTCTCAGAAGGCAGAATAAACAGGGTAATTTCGGTTAACTGGTTATGAAAACATGTTTAGCGGTATTATCTACCGGAACCTGGAGTGTAGATACAGAAGCCACTGATCATGTCCGCAATTCATTGCAGGGGTTTCAAGAAATTCGACAACTTAGTGATGGAAAAATTTACCTGCATATGGGTAATAATACAAAGGTTACAGTAGTTGCAGTGGGAGATGTCACTTTCAGTTTTAGTAGAGATAGAGTTTTAAAATTGAGAGATTACCTTTATGTACTTTCCATTAGAAAAAACTTAATTTTCGTTTTTAGATTGGTTAAAGACAGATATTTGATTTATTTTAATAACTCTGTGGTTATTAAGGATAATAAACGAGTTATCTATTCTGGTATATTGGTGGATGATTTTTATGTTATTACTCCAATCTCTCCTACACTACAACTGACTGAATTGAATAACACATTTAATTTACCATATAAGAGAAAGTTTCATTCCTTAATGAACTAAACGTTTCTTTAGTACTTACGCTTAGGCCATATTAATTTAAAAAGGATAAACAGACTGGTGGTAGATGAACCTTTGACTTTATTGGAAGTGGAGGTACTTCTAGTCTGTGAATCTTGCTTAGAAGGTAAGATAACCAAGAAACCCATTTCGGCTAAAAGCTATAGACCTAAAGAACTGTTGGAGCTGGTTCATTCTGATGTGTGTGATCTTATGATAATCTGGGCTAGAGGTGGCTTTAAATACTTCGTTAGTTTCATTGATGACTACTCAAGGTATGGATACATCCACCGTAAGTCTGAATACTTTGAAAAATTCAAAGAATTCAAGGCAGAGGAAGAGAAGCATCTGGATAAAAGTTTCAAATCACTACGATCCGACCGTGATGGGGAGTACCTCTTTAGAGAGTTTAGAGACTACTTGTCATCAGAAGAGATTATATTCTAGTTGACTACACCTAGCACTCCGCTGCAGAATAGTGTAGCATAAAAAAAATAGGACTCTTATGGAGATGGTAAGGTCTATAATGAGTTATCCAGGTTTACCCAATTCATTTTGGAGACTCGCTATAGAGACAGCAGCATACATTCTGAACTTGGTATTTTTTAAGTTAGTACCTTCTACTCCTACAGAATTGTGGACCGGGCGTAAGCTTAGTCTAAAACGTATTCAGCTTTAAGAGTGTCCAGCACATGTACTAAAAGAAAATGCGGATAAGTTGGAACCAAGAACAGAAGTCTGTTTCTTTGTGGGGTATCCCAAGGGGACGAAGGGTAAGTCTGTTTCTTTGTGGGGTATCTCAAGGGGACGAAGGGTGATCTGTTTTATAATCCTAAGACTAGAAGGTCATTGTTAGCACCAATGCCCGATTCTTAAAAGAAGATTATATTATGGATCACAGACCCAATAGTAAAATTATTTTAGAAGAACTGAGAGGAAACACCAGTAGAATAGAAGAACAAGTCATTAATATTCCATTACCTCGTTATAGTGGGAGAATTATCGAGACAGATCCAAATCAAGAATATGGTGCTGATGCATAGGGTTCAGATTTTGCACAGTGTGTTACTGCTAGTACACAGACACAGGTAGTGCCTCGTCGTAGTGGGAGGGATGTTCATCAACCAGATCGGTATATGTTCTTGGGAGAGTCTTTTGACAAGATCCCGATAGAACTAGATACCGAGCCCTATAACTATAATGAAGTACTTCAGACAAAGATGCAGATCTTTGGCAAAGGGCTATGAATTCAGAGATGTAATCTATGTATTCCAATCAGATCTAAAAACTTATAGAACCACCTGAAAGGATAAAATTCATTAGATGCAAGTGGATCTATAAAAGGAAGAGAGGAGTAGATAGGAAGGTTTAAACCTTCAAAGCTAGGCTTGTTATTGAATGGTTCACTCAGAAAGAAAGGATCGATTATGAGAAAACCTTTTCGCCGGCAGCCATGCTTAAGTCTATTCGAATTCTCTTATCCATTGCTGCTTATTTTAATTACAAAATCTGGCAAATGGATGTCAAGATGGCTTTTCTTAACGAAAATCTTGACGAGCGTATCTATATGATACAACCAGACGAATTCATTGCAAAAGGTCAGGAGCACGTGCTGTGCAAGCTTAAGAGATCTATTTATGGACTTAAGCCGGCATTGAAGTCTTAGAACACTCGATTTGATGAAGCCATTAAGTCTTTTAGTTTTGATCAGAGTCTAGATGAGTCATGTGTGTACAAAAAACATAATGAAAGCATGGTGATTTTCTTAGTACTTTATGTAGGCGATATCTTACTCATCGAAAATAATGTTGGGGCATTATCTACTATTAAAGTATGGTTATCTGGACAGTTTGATATGAATGACTTGGGAGAAGCCAGTCGCATCCTTGAGATTAAGCTTATGCGAGATCAAAAACAAAAGATGTTGGGTTTATCACAAGTAAAGTATATCGATGATATCCTTACTCGTTTTAGTATGTAGAATTTCAAGAAATGATTTCTCCTTTTCAGGCATAGAATCACTCTATCCAAGGATTAATGTCTTAAGACACCTGATGAGATAAAGAAGATGAAGGCAGTTCTTTATGCTTCGGCAGTTGGAAGTCTCATGTATGCTATACTTTGCACTAGACCCGACATCTACTTGGTTGTTGACATGGTTAGTAGATATCAGTATAATCTAGGGTATGAGTATTGGACTGCGGTAAAGAATATAATCAAGTACTTAAAAAGGACTAAGAATTATATGTTGGTTTATCAGGCAGACAGCCTAGTACCTTTGGGGTACACAAACTCAGATTTTTAGTCTGACAAGAATTCCCGTAAGTCTACCTCTGGATATGTGTTTACCTTAAGAGATAGATTTATAAGTTAGAGAAATATCAAACAGTCTTGTATTGCTGATTCAACCATGGAGGCTGAGTACTTGGCAGCTCCTGAAGCAGCCAAGGAGGCCGTTTGGCTCATGAACTTCTTATTGGATCTAGATGTGGTACCTTCAATTCAATTGGCTATTAAACTTTATTGTGATAATAGCAGAGCAGTTGCAAACTCGAAGGAGCCAAGGGTCCACAAGAAAAGAAAAGAGATTAAGTGTAAGTATCACGTGATATGAGAAATTATACAGAGGTAATATTGCTGTGATCAAGATAGCATCAGGAGATAACCTTGCAGATCTTTTTACAAAGAGCTTACTGACTAAGACTTTTGATAGTTATGTAGAAGGCATGGGAATCAGATGTATGGCAGTATAATTGTGAGTATAAATAGGAGATTGTTAGGGTTGGTATACTAAAAACTATGTTTTTAATATTTAATTTTATTTTAATAAAATTAATTTTTTATTTTATGAGAATCTTTATGAGTAATGTGTGTGTATCATTTTCTCAATGTTATGCATGAATATTCTTTATTCTGTATAATATTTAATCTGGTGTGTAGAGTATGACTTACATACAGAAGATCAAATTTTAAGTTCTTGTAAAATATAAGTTTTATATTCACAATTTAGATAAAAATAGATATACCATCTGAACGACTGTAATATAGAGTTTTAGTAGGCATATCTTGGTTATGGGAAATAGATAATAGCATCTCTATTATTTCGACTCTCTGTGCTAGTACACTTTGTGTGTATTGGACGGAACATATTAGGGTAATTAATTTTATACTGACTATATAAATTAATACACACCCCCAAACTATTATGAATAGTGCTTATACTCTTAATTCTAAAATAATTATTGATTTATGTATATTTAATATTCGTTGTTTTGATTTATTAGAAGGTGCGATCTTATATGGGTATATATTCCCGGTGAGTTGGATAGCGGTATTATTTATATAGTGAATATTAATTATTGACGGAATCCACGTCTCGAATGATTGAGATTGACGATACCCCTTAGGAAGCTTATAAATTTTGATCGGGCCAAATTCTGCAGGTAGATTTAATTATATGACGGTCAAATGAGTTAAGCAGAAGGGTTTAAAAAATTATAAGAAGTCGATTAAATTAAATTATTTATAATTAAATTTAATTGGCGGGTATCAAAAATCTTAACGTGGGGAGAAATGTTAAGCATTTAATAACATGAGCTCAATGCAATAAGGTCTTGAGATTATGGGTTAGAGTACAATTATAGTTCTTTAGTGGTGTGAACTGTAATTTAGTATTTTATAAAAATTACAGAAATCACAGCAAGGTATTCATAATTACTGATACCGCTATAAGGTTTGCTTAATTGCGAAAATCGCTGAATATGTATCTGTATTCGACTAGAAGTTTGAATCATAATTAATCCACAGGTCCTTACTGTAGTCCTATAAATGTGCGGGTAGGCTGAACTATATTCATAACTTATTTTTAATACTAAAGTTATCCAGGTTCTGCCGATACGAGTTCTCGATAGATTATAACCCACACTATATTCGAGAATCGCATAAGAAAATACAGTTGAAGGTCTGATGGGAGCTTCAACTCAGAATCAAAAACGTAGTTGAAGATTTGACTAGTAAAAAGTATTCTTTTAAATTAACTTTGGTTGCACGAGTTTTATTTTTAATCGTTCGATGTTAAAAGTTTTATCTGAAACCCGTATTGGCGTTTGCCCATCCAGTTAATTTTTTACCAAAAATTATTTGTAAAAACAATGATCTTGGCAGTCTTGCTTTCAACACGGCAAAGCGATAGGGTGGCCGTGTCAAGACTCGTACTCTCTCGGTACTTCGGGAGAGTACCTCTCTCTCAGAATCTGTTCTTGAAAACATACCAGAGGTACGATATTTATAAAGTTCATCAACCAATGAGGTGCTGGCACGTTTTGGAACAAGTTAGGATTTTTGGAGTCGGCAGTCGCCATAATCAAAGCTAGCGGTCGCCATAATCAAAGCTAGCGGTCGCCACAAATTCAAAGCTTTTAAGGGTTTTATTTGGTGGTCGCCACAATAAAGTTGGTGAACCCATGGTTCAAAGACAGCAATAGCTACTTTGGTTAGGATTTTCAAGAGATTCTTTTAACGATTGCCACAATCAAAGTTGGCGGTCCAATAGTTCAAAGTTGGCGGCTCAAGGGTTGGACATAGTGGGTTCACTGGTTTGAAGGATTTGATCATCTGGTTTAAATACTAAGCTTGGATCATTTCCCAATGATCGTTCTGAAGCACCATTCCACTTGATTTCATCATTGGATTCACCTGGATCAATCTAAGATTAAGCGGGGTTAAATTGGGATGTCTACAGTTACCCCTCTTTGACACAACTTGCGCAGCAACGCATGATGCGAGTTATGTCAAAGACCTAGAGATAACATTCATTTGACCGAGCCGTCAATCTTAGATCATAAACACACATGCATATAAATGATGTTGGTCGTACTCGAATTTGCATCGAGCTATCTACGTATCCCTTTGCTAGGGATCAGACCAAAACGTAGTTCCGGGACAAATGCAATGATGCAAGATACTAAACATGATGCAGTTGCTAACATGATCAAACACCAGTATAGTTAAACAATATCCTAAAGATCGAGTCAAGATCTAAGAACTTAGCTAGGGATAAAATAATTAAAAGGATCGAATCAAGATCCTAGAAATTATCTTAATCGGGAAAGTAACAACGAATTAATTAGGACGAGTCAAGACCTAAAAATTCGAGACGAATTACGAGATAAAAAATAATTAAAAGCCGAGTCAAGGTTTAAAACTATTTTTATTGAAAAAGAAATTACGAATTAACAGGTCGAGTCAAGATCTAAAAACTCGCAATGAAACACGGAATAAAAGCCGAGTCAAGGCTTAAAGTTAGGATAACCATATATTTATAGGTCAAGTCAAGATCTAAAAATTCAGGATGAGAGCGGAATAAAAATAATTAAAAAGTCGAGTCAAGATTTTAAAATTAAATTTATCGGAAAAAAATCATAAATTAATAGGTCGAGTCAAATCCTAAAAATTTGGGACGACAACGCAATAAAAATAATTAAAAATTCGAGTCAAGACTTTAAAATTAAATTTGTCGGGAGAACACCACAAATTAATAGGTCGAGTCAAGAACTAAAAATTTGGGACAAGAACGGACTAAAAATAATTAAAAAATTGAGTCAAGACTTTAAAATTAAATTTATTGGGAGAAAATCACAAATTAATAGGCTTAGTCAAGATCTAAAAATTTATGATCAAAATGGGATAAAAATAATTAAAAAGTCGAGTCAAGAATTTAAAATTAAATTTATCGAGAAAAAACCACAAACAAAATAAAAACTATGTTTAAAATTATTTTTGTAAAAAAGCACGCATAACAAAATAAGGTTTAAAATTATTTTTGTAGAAAACACCCATAACAAGATAAGGTTTAAAATTATTTTTTTTAAAAACACCCATAACAAGCCCCAAACAAACACCAAAACTCCAAAACATAATTATTACTCTGAAAACACGCACCCGACAACTTCCAAGTTGAACCTAGCGACAACTAGTAGTTCATATTACTAGTGAGTAATATGAACTATTAATTTCAGTAATACCAAACACCACCACATTATACTCACTACTCAGAGAGAAAAAACATTATTCAACTACCCATTAGCAACCTCAATAAAAAAATATTTCTGAACTCCATGAAGCACGGGATGTAAAACTAGTTCATGCATGAATTTACTATTTTTACAGGCAATATCTGAAAGAATATTTACTTATTGGCTTCATATATAAAACAAAACACGTAATTACCTGGTGAATTAATTGCTAAAAGCTATGTTGACCATTTGTTCCTAGCTCACCGAAATCAATTTCACCAGTCTCATAGGGAAGAACCCACCTTCTCTTTTCTATGAAACCACAAGGTTTGCTAAAATGTAGAGTCCGATTCTACTCTCGAAGCTCGGAAACTGAAGGTTGATGATGGGTTATCGGCAAACTCGTATTGCAACAGCAAAATCTCTAATGGTTACATATATTAGCAGGTCATCCTCACTGATCGACTTCTCAAACTCATTTTCGGTTCTCAGAGCGCGGCAACTATTGATATGATCGGCAAAGCTCCACAAATCACCAAGCGGGGTCCCATCTAGCATTCTTCCCCAACTCTTTTTGAGCTTTAACCTGGCCAGAGCTAGAGCGTAGCAGCTCAACCCTCGCCGGAGTAGCAGCGCGGCTCAGTGCTCAGCAACTACGAGCTCGGCATATGTTTTCTACCAACAAGATCAACAAGCACCACCTTTTTATAAGCTCTGTAATGCTTTCAAAGACATTGATGTCTGCTTCTACAGGCACCATATTGATGAAATTGCGTGCATCGTCAAGTCGCCCTGCCCTGTCGAGAAGGTCAACCATGCATGTGCAGTGCTCCATATCTGGGAAGCAAATAGTAATCATCTATCATGGAGTTGTAGAGAGACAGACCTCCATAAACTAGACCTGCATGGCTACATGTCGACAAAAATCCTACAAAGGTGACTTTGTTAGGCATACTATTTTCCAGCTTCATCTTATGGAAGCATGAGAAAGCCTGCCGTACTAGTCCATGAATCCCATGAGCAGAGATGATTGTGTTATCTGGCTTTCTCTCTCTCCCAATTCAAATGTTAAAAGAGAGCAGAGTTGGAAAAAAAAAGGGATAATGAGTAGCCCCTTTTCAGTTAAACATCAAAATAGGAAGAGAGAGAATGGGGGCTAGACTATTGATGGCAAGATCCTCCACTTCAAACTTCATGGACCCTCACTGACTCTTGTTGCTCAGCGAAGCTTGATTATGGCGTTCTCGGTGAGGAAGATGACAGAGATGTTTTCTCCTTGCTCCTCCTAGATTGAAAGAGAAAGACCCATGTCATTGAAGCTCAGCACCAGTTCGGCATCAGCTCGGCGCCTCGCACAAATGGAGTTGTTTTCTCGGATTGCTTCAGCAAAAAGGATCTGGAGGGATTACCTTGAGAAGAGATAAAATTGCATTTTTGGGGTTTCTCTCTCTAAAGACTAGTGCAACCCAGTTCTCCCAAGAGTACGACAATTCAACCGCCCTTACGAAGCCCGGCGATTATGCTTGTTCAGTTATTAGCTCAGCGCAGCAGATCGGAAAAAATTCGCATATGGCTCAGCAAAAATCCCAGCTGTGGCCACTCTCTCATGGTTTCACAGCAAAATTACAACATCACTCTAATGGTTGCACACAGTAGCGGTTTGAAGCTCGGAACCTCGACACTATTTCTCGGATTGCTTAGAAGCTCAGTCTCACCATATCTTTAGTGCTCGGCAAAATCCCAATAGTGACTTTCGGAGCTAGGCGAAGCTCTCAACTATAGTTTTTCTCTTTAAAGCTCGGCAAAGTTTTGGTGCTTAGCTCTATTACCTTCTTTGTTCGGCACCTAGTTCGGCGCCAGTGGAGCTCAACGATCTTCCGGTGCTCAGCAAAGATGGGAGGAATTTTAACAAGATCGGAATCTCGGTGTACTCGGCTCTAAAGCTCCACAGCACGAAAACCCCCATAGGATTGGAATTCAGCACTTTGGCATACTGGCTTCACTCCTCAGCAGTGCAAGGGATCTTGGCACCTTATGCTCATCTCACCTTCTTAGCTGATGATCTGTTCGACAATTCACAGTGGGATAACCCAGCATCCTCTCTCTCTACTCTGCGGCAATTCACGTCCTTAGCTGATTGTCACGGGTCAAGATTTTTCCTTATACTTGCACCGCGTGCATCACTTAGACAGTGTACCTGGATATTTAAGTTGAGAGGCTCACCTCTCACTCTCACTAAAAAGACACGCACTTAGGTAATGGATCTTTCACTATACAAGAAATGATATACAATGCTTATTTGCAAGGCTACAAGACTCTTACCCTCAAGTGATTATAGGTTCATAGACTCTCACTTGACTCACGCTCACTAGAGCTCTCTAAGTATCACTCCCTTGGATGATCTCACAAATGAGACCTCTCATCCTTATATAGGCCTCCACCTCCTCAATGGACGGTGGAGATCAATTTGATCCAAAGGTCTTAGTTTTCCTTCCAAAACCTTCCTAGAAAATATTTAGGCTTTCATACACTTCTCCTATGTTCTAGAGTGTTTTCCAGTGCTCTAGGACTTGGATGACTCTTTCATATTCTTCCAAAACCTTCTAGGATCTTCTAGGATGCTCTGGAACCTTCCGGACTCCTCTGGGCTCTTCAAGGTTCCTCCACGCTCTGGATCCTTTCAGCGTCTTCTAGAACCTTCCACAAACCTCTGATGCCTTGAATTGCCATATGCTAGCTCTTTCCATGCCTTCTAGTGCCACGTGAGCTAGCAGGCCATGACAACCTCCCCCACCCATTTTCGTGACGTCCTCACCACACCGTGGTAATTATGCGTACCACGTCGCTATAAGACCTCCGTTTTGTCGAACTGTTTGAGCTTGTTGAAGCTTCCTCTGCATCCTTGCCTTCGCCATGCTGCTCTCCCCACTGCACAGCTACAAACGTCTTCTCCTTAAGTAGTTGAGTCCTTGCTACCAATGGGACACTGCACGGCATTTCTCCAGATAATAGCAGTATTATTGCCATGTGAGGGACATGTATGGCGTTTATCTTCCTCATGAAGTTCATCCCAAGTATCATTGGATGGTCATCTAGCTCGATTATCGAGAATTATGCCTGTCCCGACTAGCTCCTAATGGATATGCCAGTGCTCCTTACTACTCCATGAATCGGCTTGGCCTTGGTGTTCACCGATTTAGACCAACCCTTGTCTTGCTTTACCTTCAAGCCCAACCTCTTTGCTTCCTCAACACTGATAAAGTTGTGGATGGCTCTAGTGTCGATCAGCGCCTCTGAGGGAATGTCGTTCACCCTTACTGCTGCGTACAGTACATCCTTGTTTTTAATGCTTCTGGGTTCCTACTTCTTTTTGTTCTTCTTGGTAATTGACCCAAGAAGTTGTACACTACCGAGTTGTGCCTCCTCTCTTGAGACACTCTCACTGTCGGAGCCCTTTTGCAACTTCTTTTGCAAGGCACGTAGGGCCTTCCTTTGTAGGCAGTTCCTCACCAAGTGAGGTCTATTGCACAGGAAACATTGAACTCCTTTCTTTCTCGCTTCTGGCTTCTTCGTGGGGTGTTGCCCCTTTTCATCTCGCTCCTCCCTTTTCGAGACTCTGTCTCACTGTGCTCGTCATCGGTGGCTACTGGAGATGATCTCCCACTATTGATCTTCTTGGAATGCTGAACTCCCCCACCTTTGGCATGGTGCTCCCTTCTTCCCTTGGGCTTCCCTAGTGCTTTGAAGTCCTCTAACTTCTCCACCTTCGCCAGGCCAGTTGCAAGATCTTTTACTCCTCGACTCTACAGCTCTCGCACAGCCCAAGGTTGTAACCTATTGAGGAAGACAAATAGTGCCTCCCTTTCAGCCATGTCGGAGATTTTCAGCAACATCGTTGAGTACTCCTTCACGTAGTCCCTCAAGGACCCCTCGTGCCTCAACTTTTAAAATTTCCTATAAGCTAGGAACTCGACATTCTCCTGATAGAAATTCTTTTTCAATTCTTTCTTCAGCTTCACCCAAGTGTCTATGTTTCACAGCCCACTTTCTATATCGGCAATGCGCCTTCTCCACCATAACATAGCTGTGTCAGTGAGGTACATAGTAGTAGTTTGCACCTTCTCATCTTCATCCTCGATGTTGACATTGTCAAAGTACCACTCCATGCTCCAGACAAAATTGTCGATCTCTTGGGCATATCTGGCACCATCATAACTCTTAGGTTCAGGAGCACGAATCTTCTTCTTTTGGGTGGCTAACCCAGTGCCTTTAGCAGCAGCAATCACCTTTTTTCATAACTCCATTTCCAACTCCAAACTAGCCATTCTTGTCTCTAGGATCTCCACTTGGACACGGTCATCTGTTCCTTAAAGGATGCCACTTTTTCTTCGAGTTCCTCTACCCTAAAGATGAGATTGGCGAAGTGAGTTTAGAAATCACTAATGTGAGACTTAGGCTTACCGGGTCCAACCAACGCTTCTTCAAGCTTAGTAAGTCGATCGGCAATGACATTCTCAATTACGCCAAGTTGTGCTTCCATTGATGCAATTGTGTCTTTGTTTGATGTCTTTTTTCCCTTAGGAATAGTTGTAACTGCCACACCCTCGTTGCTTGAGGCCGCCATGTATTCCATCTTGTGAACCTGGCTATGATACCACTTATCACGAGCCAAGACTTTTCCTTATACTTGTGCCCCGTGCGGCACTGAGATAGCGCACTCGGATGTCTAAGTTAGCCTTTCCCTCACACAAGATTAAGAGGCTCACTTCTCACTCTTACTAAAGAGACACACACTTGGGTAAGGGATCTTTCACTATACAAGAAACGGTATACAAGGATTTTTTACAAAGCTACAAGGCTCTTTCCCTAAAGTGATTACAAGTTCATAGACTCTCACTTGACTCACACTCACTAGAGCTCTTTAAGTATCACTCCCTTGGGTGATCTCACAAATGAGACCTCCCATTCTTATATAGGCCTCCACCTCCTCAATGGACGGTTAAGATCAATTTGATCCTAGGGTCTTGGTTTGCCCTTTAGAACCTTCTTAGAAAAGATCTAGGCTTCTATACACTTCTCCTATGTTCTAGAGTGTTCTCCATTGCTCTAGGACTTGGATGATTCTTTTACATTCTACTAAAGCCTTCTAGGATCTTCTAGGATGCTTTGGAACCATCCAGGCTCCTCCAGACTCCTCTAGGCTCTTCAAGGTTCTTCCACGCTCTGGATCCTTCCAGCTCCTTTTGAAGCCTTCCACAAACCTCTAGTTGCTTGAATTGCCATATGCTAGCCCTTTCCATGCCTTCCAGTGCCACGCGAGCTAGTGGGCTGTGACATGGCTTCCCCCTAAATTTAAACCTTCTCATCTGGAGTTAGCAGTCGCTTTTACCAATTCAATACACTAGACAGACATGCTCTATGATGCTTTTCTCAGCGGTTGTGCAATATTTTCAAGTTTTATGTCATCCAAGTTTCTACGGTTAATGTTGGTCCCATGGTTTCGTTTTGATTTATTTTGGTTGATAGTTACCTCATTATATTTGTTTGTCTTTTTTTTTTGCGGAAGGTTTTTTCCAAGCTATTTTACCTTATTCTCAAGCCCTGGAGAAGCTTGCCTGAATTGGATAGGATAAACTTATATCCTACAATCTTTTTTACATATAAAAAGATGTAATTATTTTTGGCCTTTGAATTTAATAAGAAAATAATCTCACAAAGTCCAATTCTAATATTTTAAACCTTTTTTTATTAAGAATGATTTGAGATGATAACTTATTTTTTATTTTATATTACTTATTTTCGTATTTTGTTTATGTTTGGACTAATTTTTTTTAAGCCTTTTAGTTTAAAAGTCTCTTAAAAAATCCACTCGATTGCCCTCTTATTATAATTAATTGACTTTTTTTATTATCTTTTCACATTTACATTTTTGTAAAAAAGCCCAAATGCCAAAAAGCCTATAAAAAAAGTTAGGCCAAACACAAGCTTAGTAAATTTTTTAATCTTTTGATAACAAAATATATTTTTCTTTTTTTTTTTTTGGTCGGGGGTGGGGGCTTAAGTACTTTTCTAATTCCTTTTATTGAGAAAAATGTTAAAGTATTTTTTTCCCAAAATACCAAAAAAAAAACACAAAAATAAGTCCAAATGCCTTTTTTGTGTGCTTAATTTAATATTTAGCAAAACCTTTTCATCTTTTGATCAATAATTTATATATTTTTTTTGACTTCTTTCATTGAAATGCATTAAAATCAACTTTTAAGGGCATGCTTTTTGGTGGAATTCGATTCAAATATATGGAATGAAAGATTTGTGGGGGATGCACATGTTTCTAAATTTATTGTTTGTTTTTCTAATTGTAATTAAGGATTACACCACTTAATTATACGAAAAATTGATAAATAGTTTAATTTATAAATCGTTTACTGTTTTTCATTCAGCATAATATTTTTTAACGAGTAAGATTCATCCTCATAAATATTTTAGAGCGCAAGGTCCTCCATTGATACGTGTATAATTTTTTTAGGACAAAAATACTCTCTGTACAGTTAAATTTATCTGTCTTATTATAAGCACACGTATAAAAACACAGATAAATTTATCTGCCTTATTGAAATCATGTGTAAGATGTTATGACTGAACAGATAAATTTATCTGTCTTATTGTAAGCATGTATAAAGAACACAGATAAATCTATCTGTCTTTTATTGAAAACACGTGTAAAGAACGCAGATAAATTTATCTGTCTTATTGAAAGTACGTATAAAGAATACAGATAAATTTATTTATTTAAATATCAAATAGATAAATTTATCTATTTATTATACAAAACAGATAAATTTATCTGTTTTTAGGTATTTTCGAGAGAAATCACGCATTTGGACCTTACGCGTTAAGATTTTAGTTTATGGATTTTGCGCGTTAAAATTTATTTTTTTGGACATTTGGCTGAAATCTCCTTAATTATATCTAATACGTGGGAATAAATAACACTAAGGTCTATTGAGATAATTTTGTGGAATTTGGATTATTTTTGTGGTTTATAAAACTTATTTTTTTAGCCAATTTCTTTTTATTTTTTTAAGCTAATTTTTTTTATGTTTTTCGAAACTAATTGCACACAGGACATAGCAACCATCAACCAAGACTCCATACTACATTGGTGTTCTTTTTACCTCCCTTAAATCTTTTCATTTTATTTTTTAGCAACAGCCTAATCAGCATTCACCGTCGAGCATAATCGCAAAAATTTTGTTGTGCTGTGCACCTTGTCGGAAACTGTTTGTTCTAGGCAACCCAAGAGGGGGGTGAATTGAGTTTTTAAAAATAAATAATAAATTTAAAAATCTTTTCGAAAACCTTTCAATAATGCAATCAAATAGTAATTTAATCAAATATTAAAGCAATACAAATATTAAAGAGGTTAGGGATAGAGTGATTGAACTGGCCATCAAAGATTTATACTGGTTCGATTTCTTCTAAGCCTACGTCCATTCTTTAAGTTCTTCCTTAAGTATTTTGACTATATAGATTGCTTCACGGGTGCATCCTAAACCTTTACAACTTCTAGACTTCTCTTGAGTTAACCGAATATTTACGGGCACATTCAAAAGCCTAACACAGCTTCAAGAAGATCCTACAAAAATAATTCTCTCTTTTCTTTTAATCTCTCTTGAACTCTTCTTTGATGAGATTTATTTACTCACTCAAAGGATAAATGGTGACTCACCCTTGAATACAATAAATGAAGAGTATTAATAAGAAACACTCACTCTCTTTACAAAAAAAATTTACAATAAATGAGAAAGTAAAGAAAGATGAGCAACAAGAGCTGGAGATTCAGCAATAAATAAGGGCTTGAGAATTCTGAGTTTGATTCAAGCAATAGAACAGTAAATGTAGGTCTTCAGTTTAAGTAAATGCTGAGAAGTTACTTCTTATATAAGCTCTTGTGCATTCATGACCATTGGAGGTAGGTGAGAGCAATAAATGCCAAAAATTCAACTGTTGAGATCTGCCGCAAATTTGAATTTCCGTCGTCGGTGTCGAAACAAATGCCTTTAGTGTCGACACAAAATGTCTAAGGCAGGGATCTTCAAGTGGTTGAGTCAACACAAATCTTCTGAGAGGTCGACACAATTTCTATACGCTACCTCACCAACATCATGGTGTCGACACCTTTGAATCTGGTGTCAACTCGTTTGAAACTTCAGCATCCGGGGAGGACCATTTGTGTTGACTCATCTTGCCTTTGGTGTCGATACTAAATTCTGCAGGAAGCCTCGGTTCTTTTCTGTCGGCACATTTGAACTTTGGTGTCAACACCAAAAATTCTTCAAGAGGGCTCAGGACTTTTGTGTCGACACCCAAAATCTGCAGGTGACCTCGATTGTTTTGTGTCGACACAATTTTCATTTGTGTCGACCCAAAATTCAAGATATCAAATGTGTAAAATACTTTTGTGTCGACACAAAACTTATTTGTGTCGACTCATTTTGAGTCCAGAAAGCTGCGGCTCTTTTGTGTTGACACAAAACTTATTTGTGTCGACACTAAGCTTTGATACCTAAAGATCAACTTCATAAAATTGTTAGGGTGTCAAACCATTTGTTCAATAGATGTTGACACACTTGATATGTTTCAAATATATTTTGCCAAAAAAGTATTTGACTTATTTTTCAACTGAGTTCAACACAAAATATTCTTTATGCAAGAATATTTAAGTGTTTTAATCATTTTGAGAGATAAGTCATTTGTTTTGGCTTAAGGTGTCAACTTAATCGTTCAAAATGTGTTAACACTTTCATTTTAAAAATATAATATATTATCCATTTAAATCTATTTATTCTCAGAAAATAAATTATGAAAATCATCAAAATCAAAATAAAAAAGCTCTTGGGCTAAAAATTTCTCATTTTTTGATGATTACATCCATATTAACATTTTCTAAAAAACATTTGAAAATATTTTTCAACAAGGGTTCTTCCCTTATCGATATGCCTTAAACAACATATGCAAATATAATGGCTAGGCATTCAACAGAATGAAAAACATACATTTTTAATATGTTTTGCAACAAATGATCAAGAAATATTCTGAGTGTCACGCCCCAAATTCTAGGGTCACGTGAAAATCCACCAAACACCAATTTTATGAAAATAAGTTTTTTTCTTTTTTTTTTACAATCAAATCCACTTGTTGAAATCAAGGAATACCCAACTGCATCTCTCATAAGCAGTAAATATCCAATTGCAACATGCATAATTATATCGCCCAGAGGCGTACAAAACATGCCTTCAAATAGGCATACAAAAAGGAAAACTAGTAAGTCTTCTGCCACTACAAGAGCCGAAACCGTGAGCCGAAACCCAATAGAAACAGACTATAAAGCTGTAAACCAGGTTATGCAATCATAAGCATACAGTCTCAACCACAGGAACCAAAAAGATTTTTTCAACCCAAAACTAAAAATTTTCTATTAGGCTAACACGAGCCTCAAAACGGGTTTACATCATAAAACTCCACATTTTTATCCTCAAAATCATGCATATCAACAATGCAAATAACGTTTTCACAGTTAAAGAAAAACAGTAACAAAAAGGTTAGTTTCCACTCGGATCACACACCGAGGAAAGAGAAAAAATATTTTTCACTCGGAACACACACAGCCGAGGAAAATAATATAATCAGTAATAAAACGGTATGCTCCACTCGGGCCACACCACCGAGGAAAAAAGATAAAATGATTCCTATGTACCGACTCTATCACAAAGGGACAAAGGTAGCAACTATAGACTCTTACCCATTAACCAATCTCTAAACATCTTAGGATCGGTTAGGTAACGACAAATTCTATACGGAGCACCACAACGTAACTGCTGACTTTACGGACTGAAACCGAAGGACAAAAACACCTACCACCTTCTTTACAGGAATTACCCCGAAGGACAAAGGGACCTACTCTGCGCACATTTTCAGACTTCCACCATGGACAACTCATGCTAAATACTTCTATCCCGGTACATCTAGAGAATTATTTCAAAACCAACCGTAGCTCAACTACGAAAAGCATTTTCACAAATATACATTAAACATGTATATAAAGATCCATCCATCAACATGGAGATCAAACAAAATTATTTCAAAATATTTTTTTTTCATTTTCAACAAAACATTTCAAAACTGAGCCTCAACCCCAAGGGTTTGCTCCAAATTTCCAAAACAGGATTTGTCGAGATTTTTCACAAAACCATTATTTTTACCGTTTTCAATAACACCCTTTGAAAACTCAACATCCATAAGTCATATGATGTAATAAACCAAGAAAAGTAAAAAATATGCTTTTACCCGAAAAATAAAGGTTTAAACATAAATATGACATTTAATGTATTTTTTACCCGGTAAAAACACATATAATTACATATAACACCCTTAAACAGCAGTAGGGTCTAGAATTCCACCTCAGAAAGTCAAAAACTCAACGTCTCAAAACTAAACTGTGTCAGAACTAGAATTCGTTCGGATGAACGCGAAACTTACGGCACGTACAGTAAGGATCCGTAAACAAACTAACAAAAGACTAAGCCCCTGGCCCTTAAATCTAGAGAGAAGGCAGAGAAAAGGAAAAACTTAGCTTGGAAGAAATGTTTAAACAAATATCTCAGCCCACTGGATAGTACTAGAAACGGCAAATATCTTCTGTCCAGTCAATCGAACCCCCTAGTTCAGTCGATCGAACTGAAAAATCTCGGTCCAGTCGACTGGGCCAACCCCTCCAGTCGACCGAACAGCTGGGCAGTGTGTTTTTCTGCGTCAAACTGGTCTGTAGGCTTAAACACAAGCCAAACAAGCCACAACCAAATCCCGAAAAGCGTAAAACATATTTATACATGCTGTTCTACAACACCAAAGCATAAACCATTCATAGATGATATCCATGTGATAAAAGAAACACGTTAAATATGAATATATCTCAAAATTAAACGATACAGGGTCTCACAACTCTTCCCCCCTTAAGGAATTTTGCCCCCAAAATTCGCTACAAGGTCACGAGGTAAACAAGTCTGGGTATCTAGCACGAACCCCAAATTGAAGCTTCCATGTCACTTCTTCAACCCCGTGATGAAGCCAAAGGACCTTGACGTAAGCAATTGTTCTCCCTCGTAACACTTGGTTCTTCGTATCTAGGATCTTCACTGGACACTCCTCATAAGGGACATCCTCATCAACCCGTAGCTCGGCCCAATCCAAAATGTGTGAAGGATCAGGCTCATACCTCCGAAGCATGGAAACGTGAAACACGGTATGCACAAATGCTAACTGAGGTGGCAAGACCAGACGATATGCTACCACCCCAATCCTTTCCAGAATCTCGAAAGGGCCAATAAAGCGCGGGGATAGCTTCCCGTTACGCCCAAATCTCATCAACCCTCTACGTTGCGAGACCTTCAGAAACACGTGATCCCCCACTACAAACTCCAAAGGTCTCCTCATTTGATCTGCATAACTCTTCTGGTGGCTCTGAGCTGTCACCAGACGTTGACGAATCACTACATCTTCTCAGTCGTCTCCCGTACTAAGTCGGGTCCCAAAACAGTGGTCTCTCCCACATCTGTCCAGCAAACAGGCGATCTACACGGTCTACCATACAAAGCCTCATACGGTGCCATCCGAATACTAGACTGATAGTTGTTGTTATATGCAAACTCTGCCAACGATAGATGATCCTTCCAAGAACCCCAAAAATTAAGCACACATGCTCTAAACATGTCCTCTAAAATCTAGATGGTCCTCTCAAAATGACTGCCGGTCTATGGGTGAAAAGTTGTGCTAAAGGTTAAGCTCGTCCCCAAAGCTACCTGAAGACTCTGCCAGAAGCGCGATGTAAAGCGCGGGTCTCGATCAGAAACAATAGTCACAGGTACTCCGTGTAGTCGGACTATCTCTTAGACGTACAATCTACTCAGCCTATTCACTGAATACTTCACACGAATAGGGAGAAAGTGTGCAAACTTTGTCAACCTATCTACCACAACCCAAACAGCATCGTGTCCCTTCGGTGATCAAGGAAGTCCTGATACAAAATTCATCATGACATTCTCCCACTTTCACTCAGATATGGGCATCGGCCGTAACAATCCTGCCGATTTCTGGTGTTCCACCTTTATCTACAACAAGTAAGGCATCGAAAAACAAATTGGATTGCATCCCTCTTCATTCCCGTCCACCAGAACTAAAGACGCAGGTCCTGATACATCTTTGTGCCTCCTGGATGCACTGCATGACATGAATGCTGAAACTCATGTAACACCTCAGCACGGCACGACTCTGGTTCAAATAGTCACCCTGTTAACCTCAGACTCTGATCTGAACTCACCACCCATCCTGCTCTGTCCTTCCCACTAGCAATGCGATCCCATATCATCTGAACCTCCAAATCTATTCGCTGAGCCTCTAACACACGTGCAACCAATGTAGGCTGTGAAGCTACCGAATATAAGGTCGCACCTCTCTCTGTCTCCCCAAGACACAGGTCAAACTCCCCAACATCTTCAAGCATGTCCCATTCTCGTATAGCCACAGAAGCTAATGAACCATGAGATCTCCTACTGAGTGCGTCGGCTACAACATTAACCTTTCCCGGGTGGTACTGCAAGTCGAAGTCGTAGTCCTCCAGCAACTTCATCCATCGTCGTTGGCGAAGATTCAAGTCCTTCTGCGAAAATAAGTATTTTAAGCTCTTGTGATCAGAGAAAACCTCGAAATGCTCACCATACAGATAATGCCGCCATGTCTTCAAGGCGAAGACCACATCTGCCAACTCTAGATCGTGTGTCGGGTATTTCTTCTCATGTGTCTTCAACTGTCGCGAGCCGTAGGCTACAACCTTACCTCCCTGCATCAATACACAGCCCAAACCATCATGCGACGCATCGCAATACACTATATATCCCAGACCTCGCTCTGGGATGATCAACACAGGTGT
>JAULJZ010196465.1:0-20228 GCA_032270985.1 Heliamphora pulchella
TGTATCGCGTATCGTATCGTATCGCGTATCGTAAGATACGTTAACGTAATTATATATAAGTTGATAAAATAATTATCTTACTATAAAATTACAAAAATAAGTTACCCTAATACAAATCTATTACATATGCCCAAAGTAAAATTCAAAATTTAAAATATCAAATTTCAATTCTACTACTTTTCCTTTTAGGAGGCATAATTTCAATATCCAAAATAGCTGAAAATATTTCCAAAGGCAAAAAACAGTCCAAAAAGGCTAGAATAACTCTCAAGTCTCAAATGATAAAATGCAAACATCCAAACAGGGCAGTAGAGCACAATAATAAAATGCAAACAGCCAAACGGAGCACAGCAGAGTAGTGGAGACTGGATTACTAGAGCATAACAAAAAATCAGCAAATGCAAACAACCAAACAAAGCACAGCAAAGGCATCGAAAATCCAAACCTTCGAAGTCGGCGTCGTCTCTGTCTACCGAAGTCGGCGCTGTCTCTGTAAATCGAAGTCGACGTCGTCTCTGTCTTCTCCGTCGGCGACAATGACGCAGACCAGAGACGTCGACAAACCCTAGCGGCTTCGTCTTCGTCTTCGGTGCGCAAAAAGAAGGAGAAACAAGGAAGTCGATCTGAGACGTGAGGCGTCGAATACGATGAGATAGGCGCTAAGATTGATTAAACAGTAAGTTTTTTGAAACCTACGAAATCGCGCGATACTGTGTGTATCGTGGAATCGCAATACGAGCTATGATACGTAGTCATATTCTACGATTTGTGGCCCAGTACGATATGTATAGCGATTCGTATAGTTTTTGTTCCGATACAATACGTATCGTACGATACGTATCGCGTATCATCGCGTATTGTACGATTTTGATTACACTGCATGTGATACTCGTAAAATAGTTAATAATTTTTCTTTAATCAAGCTAATGTCCATATATATTGTCATGCTAATTGGACAGTCAAGGAGTTATCGTTTTTTCAATTTGTTTTATGCTATCGAAAATTTTAAGGGAAAAAAAATAGTTATCGGACAAGTTTTTAAAAAAGCCCATTTTCGGAAACGCTTTTTAAGTTTTTTTTTTAATATAAAAAATTTATTTTCACAATAAAATGATAACAGAACAGTGTTCTCAATGTTTATGTTTCTTAAAACAAGAAAACAAAAACTAGAAAAAATGATAATGATGTCAAACGGGATCTTTTTTGAAAATTATAGAGATAATGATTTTTATACTGAACATTCATACGTATAGTATAGATTTCACATCAAATGTCTATTGCAGTTTTGAGTGTGCGATGATTCATATGCAGCATAAAATATAATGTCAATAGCCAAATAAGATCACAATATTAACTTATATAAAAAGTGAAAATTATTGTTTATCCACATATTAGGTGAATAAACAATTTTATTTTGACCCAGTACACATCACCATGTTACTTGTATTTTTCTACAAATCATTAAGAATGTGTTTGATGTTCAAAGTCACTACATGAACATGGAATTAATGGGTTTAATGAAAGAAAACATACTATGCCTTACATTGAAAGTTCTAAGAGAAATTTAGCAAGTATATATAAGCCTATCTTGCAGTGAAGGGAGGACTCCTTGCGATATCCTTTTTTTTTTTTTTATTAAACCCATTAAGCCTATCTTGTAGTGAAGGGAGGACCTCTTGGGACTCCCAATTTTGTTGAAGGGAGATCACCTACCCAAATGTGAGTTTGGGTTTGACCAAAAAATACACACGCGCGTTGCTGTCGCCATTCGGTTGTGTCGGGCTTGGGCTAAAAATCCAAGGCAATTTTACGTTACTTTCGTCTGCTACAATACAAAGTGTCTGAGAGTGCAAACACTCAAGCAGCTCACAGTTCCTGAATATTGCAGTACTTTATCTTCGAGTGTTGATCATTGTATCTTAGGAGATATACGTTCGCAAAACCCATTAACACTTTCATATGGAGCAAATGTCTTAAGAACAAAGTGTTTACATTGACCTCCATCTGCTTCAAGTTTTTTGTTTGTTTGTCAGTATGTTCATTTTTCAGTTCTATCTTTTTCAATTTCTAGTTTTACAGTATTAATTTTTGTATAACAATTAGTTGTCAATCAAGCCGGTAATATCCTTTTTCTCTTGGCTAAGCCCCAAATTTAATCTCCATTTCCACAGAGCTAAACCCCAATGAAATCACTACATAATATTGTCCTTTACACATTGAGCCAAACCCCAGGGTTAAGTAATCAAAGGGCCAGCAAGTCTATGCAATTATATACCCAAAAAGTTACAATCAAGCACTGTAAAGTGCCAACAATTTTCCAATTATTGGTGAAACAGTGTGTCTTCTTTTTTACTGTCAAAAGGAACCTTTTAAGGGAAGGAATGAACTTCAGTTCAAGGTGAATTGTTTCAGTTATAAACCAACTAAAATTGGCAGGTGAATTTAGAGAGTTTTCTTGATGCAGGGTAGAATTTCTAAAGAAAATTTATTTTTTATTTTTATTTTGAAATTAATAACTTTATTTTAAAAATAGTAATTTTAGTATTATTTTTCTAAAACTTTAGGTTTTCTTACTTTATAAGTTTATTTAATTCTTATATTTTAGTCAGTTTCTTGTCCTACAAGAACTTGTTTACTTTTTATTATTTTATTTTTCTTTTTAGTATTCTTAGGCCTTGTTTGGTGGTGGAATAAAAAAGGTTGGATAGGAGTATTTGAAAATGGTTTCATACATAACTATGTTTGGGAAACAATTTGAATGGGGTTAAAATAACCCCATCAAATGATTTAAGCTCACTAGTTGGTAGTAATCCCAAGCCATGTTTAGTGGTGGAATAAAAAGAGTTGGATAGAAATATTTAAAAATAATTGCAGATATAACCATGTTTGGGAAGCAATTTAAATGGTGTTAAAATAACCCTTGCAACTGATTTAAGCTCACAAGTTGGTAGCAATATTCTCGTTCCATTGGAGTGATGGGTTTATCATTTGTTTGTCCTACTTCCAATCGAATGCACCTCCATATATAATAAACTATACTATTAATTCAATTCATAATAGTTAATTTGGTACTAACAATTATTCGAGTGCACAAATTATTCGATAAAAATATTCCTTCAACCAAACGTTCCTCTAAAGTTATTTGAATTCTCATTAATATAAATAAGGGCATAAGCCTTTAAATTAGTCAATCTTAGTTGACTATTGAGATTAAATAAATTTAAAGAGTTTTCTTTTTTATTATATTTTTTATTAGAAAAAATATTCTTAATTCAAGCAAATTTGTAAATTTCTTTATTAGTGGTTTTCTTGTCGATGCGCTTACTTACATCAGTTCACTTATCAAACATAATTTTTTAAAAATAAAAGAATAAATAAGTTTTATCTGTACTATATATATATATATATATATATATATATATATATAAAAGTGATTACCAATCACTTTACTCTCATAAATTCTCTCTCTCTCTTTCTCTCGTACAATTTACACGTCCTGATTATTTGAGAATACATTCATATTTATATGAGAGAAAAAGAAACCTAACCTAATTCAATTTACACGCCTTAATTATCTGAAAATATATTCATATTTATATAAGAGAAAAAAATACATAACCTAATTCTATTTGTACTTAATCGAGTTTAATATTAATCAAATTTGTACAAATTCACAATTTTTAAAACTCTTTAAAAATCAAATTGTTATAACTAAAATTTAATAACATAATAGGCTAGAAGTCTATCTTAACTCAAATAGAGTTTGATCTAAATTCACAACAATCTCTACATTGACAAGAATCTATCTCTCAAACAAATTGACATATCAACGCCACTACCAACTGCACCGAAGTTGCTCAGATTTCTTAATCGAACTAATCGGCAGAAAAACTCTATATCCAAATGTGCTTTGTAGCACCAAATTCATCTGAGGTGACCAAAACTTCAAATTTGACATATTGGTAGATTAATACTGCTTCTAAATGCGTTCTAAGACGCTAAATGCGTTCTAAGACGCTAAATGCACCTAAAGATACCAAATTCCAAAATTAAATAAAATACAAACATATGCATGAATCACATTTAGATCAAATATGAGCTGGGCCACTCAAATTATCAATTTTTACCAACTCCAAGATATATTAAAACTTAGCTCAAATAATATATCTTGTTATACAAATTGCTAGCATATCTTCCATGATCCAAATGAATCACCACCTAATTTTGAGCGAAAACTTCTATTTTTCCCAGATTGATTTAAATAAGATCTTACCAATAAGGTTTCATAGGATATATCATAGTGGACCTACTTTTCTTTTCGACAGTATTCATTGTTTACCAAAACACTAGATACATCACCAAAATAAATCTTTTCATTCTCGTACAAAAGTGTAGTAATCAAATGTTCATATGAATTAGGTAAAAAATTCAACAACAACAACAAAATCTTATTTTTGTTTTGAATCTCGACATTCAAGTTTTGCAAATCAATAAGGATCTTATTATAGTCATTCAAATATTCTGATATAGAAATATTTTCTCGAATTTAAAATCGAAAGAACTTCTTCTTCAAATAGAGACGACTCTCTATGATCTTTGGCAAGTATTTCTCCTCTAATGTTTTTTTAAAGATCCTTCGCATTTGGTTCATTCATGACAAAATACTTTTGATCTTTGGCAACAAATGAATTGTGCCACACGCTTGCGATTCAATTATTGTAAATTTCAACAATCCATTGCCTTCGTTTCATTTCATACGCCTTTAATTAATGGAGAGAACTTAAGTAAATTTTTTAAAAGAAGTCAATAACCAAATGACCCACTATTATCCTAAATTAAAAACCACAAATTGATTTAAGCCGAGAAAAAGAAAACTATTCCCAATAAAATTAGGTTATTTTATTTTTGGTTATTTCTTAATTTATACTATTATTAAAAGGAAATAGCCAACTTTGATCTTTTGAAGCCAATCATAATTTTTATTTCAATACTATCCTTATAATTGTTTAAATTTTAAAACTTCAAAATGTATGAAAGAAGTTATATTTTTCTTTTTATTATTCTTTCAATTTTTTAAAAACTTTATTATTCTTAAACTTTTATAATTCATAGTTAATACATTTTATTTTTATAATTTCCTATGTAATTATTTTTATTATGTAAAATCTTTTTTAATATTTTTATATAATAATTATATAATAACTAATATTACACATGCATCGCGTGAGCACAAATACTAATAAACAAATAAGCCAATAGACAACTAATTAATATTAAATGTTATTTATATAACAAAGTTTGATTTCAACGAATTTTTCAAAGTCAAACTTTGCATTGGATACCATAATCCTTTATACATAATTACTCGAATTCTCTAACTTCTTTTTCTTAGTGCATTCGGTCTTTAAAATTTTTAAGCTCAATCACAAATAATATTTTGCACTTGAAAACGACTCAAACAACTGATTTTATGCTCCCATAAAGCAAAATAAAATTTTAGAAGTTGAATTCGGAAAGGCTATTGGGTGCGCAATCGTGCGAAGCTTTTGTGTTTGCTGCAGATCTGGAATAATGAATTTATGGCGTGTTTAACATGTTATAAATATTCGAAAGAACTTAATTGGAGTATGAGGGACCATTAAAACTCTGATTTTGACATATAATATATCGTTATAGTTGTCTCGATGAAGCGAATCTTTTTAGTATATTCAAAATTAATTTTTTTTATTTTAAATTTTAGACAAAAAGCAAAAAATTAAATTTAATCAAAACTATAATACCACTTGTTTGTGCAAGAATTAATCACAAACAAGAACAAACTGACAAATCTTAAGTAATTCGATAATTTACCTATGTCCATGAATAACAAAATTCAATATATGAAGAAAATATTATCAATCACTTAACTCTCATAAATTTTATATCTCTCAAACAACTTGCACTCCCTAATTATTCAAGAATACATACATTCATATTTATATGAGGATGAAAGAAATCTAATTAGATTCTACGTGTACTAATTGAATTTAATACTAATTAAACTTGTACAAATTCACAATATTTAGAACTTTTTCAAAATTAAATTATTATGACTAAAATCTAATAACATAATAAATTAAAAAATTATTCTAATTCAAATAGAATTTGAACCAAATTTCAAGTCAAATGTATGTGTGTGTGAAGCACCTCCCATGTAAAGTACTTTGAAAAACGTAGTGCATTTTAAAAAGAGATCCGGGCATACAAGTTGCGAGTACACTTTCACAGTCGAATGCAGGCAATCTTTAGATAACTCTATTTATCTTTACATACTTTTATAAACATATTGGATAAACATAATTTAAGTTTAAAAAAATAATTTTATAATATTAAAAAAACTAATATTTTGTAAATATTTCGATGATATTTTTTCATGAATTCTCAAAATACATCTTATGTGATAAATTTTTTAACAATAAATATATTTTAGATATTTTGAAATATAACTTTACTAAATGTGTGACGAGATACTTATAAGATGAAATATATAATTTTTTATTAGTAATGTCTTGCATATTTTTTATTACATTTGAATATATTTTTTATATATTTTATTGATAATAAACATAAAAAATATATATAAAATCTTGAAGTATTTTAAACATATTATATTTTATCTTTTTTAAAATTTAACGTATCAACAGATCAATATTGTTATTGTATTTGTGTCTGGTGGAATGTTATGCTTCTTAGGTTAGAAGAGAGACCAGTTACAAAGATCATTTCATTGGCCTTGTTTGGGATAAATTTATGAGATTTTACTTACTTTTTTTTTTTTGTCTTTTTTAATCTTTTTTATTTTTTGACCTAATTTTTTACTATTTTGAATCATTTTGGTAAGATGAACCAATAAAGTAAAAAAATTGATAAAAAAATTACTAAAGACAAAAATAAAAAACATAAAATTTAGTTTATTAACTTATTTTGGCTTATCTTTATTTTTTTTAAGCTTTTTTTATTTTAATAAAAAAAAATTATTTTTTTTAACTTTTCTCGATGACATGAGTTAAAAATATAATAATTTAACTAAATAATAAAAAATTACTAAATATAAAAATAAATAAAATAAAATAAACAAATAAAAAATTATTTCAAAGGGGCCATGGCGGGTCGCAACCTTCCCCCAACCTCTATGCGTATGTGATCGGCTTGCAGCCACTCAAAGATCTAAGTATGGCGCAACTAATTTTAAGTTCGATTTTTTTATTTTTTTAAAAGTTAAAAAAGTTAAAGGCATCGTTTGAAAATTCAAAGCCTTTATTCTTTAAGCCTTTTTTTCACACAAAATAATTTTATATGTTTTTTAAAAATATCATAACTTTTATTGTACATATTTATTTTTTATAAAAATTATATTTTTACAATTTACTCATCAAAATCTATCAAATAAGATCTATATTAAATATAAAATCTTGTAAAAATAAATTTTAAAAAATTATACTAACTTTTTTTTGACTTAAAGTTTTTTTGGTTTAAAACCATTTTAAACTAAGCTTTTTTTGGCATATACCTTTTGGCTTCAAGTCACCCATATAGTTCACTAAATAAATTTTTTATTTATTTAGTTTAAAACAACTTTAAATAAAAAGTCTAACTTAAAGTTCTGTTGCCAAACGAGGCCTATATATATATATATATATATATATATATATATATATATATATCACTAAAGGGAAAGGAAATAATATAAATAAGCAATTTCTAAACATGTCCTTAATTTCATAAGAGCACAGGTCTAAGTTTTTAGGCACACTGTATTATGGCAAAATATAAAAAATAACAAACGAAAAAAATAATACAATTACATATAGATACAAAATTTTTGTGATTCATTCAAAATTAAGATCACGTTCACAGAATTTGAGACAATTTTACTAAAAAGAGAGGTAACGCAAAAACAACGGTACAAAATAATAATGTAAGAAATGAATATAATTCCCTAAACCAGATCATCGAAAAAAAAAGTTCGCAAAATTATTAGTTCCGTAAACTGTTTCATAAAAAAATCATTAAAAATCATAACGCTTTTAAAGTGTATTGGAACATGGGTCAAATCGTTACAAATTAGGGATGATAATTTCTCTCGCCTCTACGTCCCTACAAGTCCGTGCTCCGTTGTTTACAGATATTCTCTACATCCGATAACATGTGAAACGGGGACAGTATTTACTTTTCTGTCTCGATTTTTCCCATTCCTCTCAAGATAATATAAAATAAATAATTATATATACATAAATCGATAAAATTTATAATTTTAAATATAACATGACTAAAACATAAAAATATTATATTTATTTCTTCATTTCCATCTCCATTTCTTGTTTCTAATTATAATTATTAATCATATATTATCATTATTTATTAGGGTATATTACACCTACACCCCATGTATTTAAGGGTAATAACACTGACACCCTCTCTATTCTCTGAAATATCATTGCACCCCCTTATATTTTTATTTTTATAATACTTAGGTCGAATAGTTAACTTTTGGACGAAAAACACTGTTTCAATAGTGTTTTTAATATTTTTAGTTTTTTTTAAAGTACAAAATCTTATTTCAAAATTTTTAATTAAAAAATAAAAAATTACTAAATACAAAAATAAGTAAAATAAAAATATAAAATTTAATTTATTAATTTATTTTTATTTTTAAGTTTTTAATTTTGATAAAAAAAAATATTTATTTTGATAAAAAAATATTAATTTTGAAATTTTTATAGTTTTTGGTCAAAAATTTTCACTTTCTTTTAATCATCTTGATGAGAGAAATTAGAAAGTAAAAATATTTGAGTTATTTATAATTGGATCATACTTTTAGAAATGTTTTTGAGTTGGGTCTCATTCATAAGTTCGCATTTTTCTTAAGTTTTTTTTTTTTAATTTATATTTTTTTAAGTTCATATTACCCTTATTTATTAATTTTCATGTTCCGTTAGCTTTTTTCATTCAACTAAACGAAGAGAATTTGAACAGCAGTTCATTATGAGACAATCTCATAATTCAGTTTATTCGATCCTATCTTATGTTCCGCAAATCTAGAGATTACGTTCATTCAATGTTGCTTCGTTGAAATTTTGAATTTTGAAACTATTCAGTCTTCTGCTCCTTGATGTGAAGAAGCACATCTCCCTCATACAGAAAACAATTGATTTCCGAATTCAGTTCTCATTTGTGTAGGAACCATCCTCATAATTGCATGTGTTTGCTTTTAGTCCACACTATGAGAAAGTTCTCCAATCAGTGTTTCCGTATCACAAAGATTTACCATATTGGCTTTTCTTTGTCTTGGTTACTTGGAGAGGAAAAATTGAAAGAATTAAGTTTCTCGGCGATCTTAATTTGACCGTAAAGTTTAATTCTTTGTGTGCTCACTTTAGGCCATTCGTGATCTGAATCGTTCATCTTTTTAATAAAGTATCTTAAAAAAATTATCTTACTCCATGCCTTAGTGTTGTCAATTTCGCCATAAAAACCATCAACAATGGCTCTATAGGCGGATCGAACCAAAAACATCCATTTAGACTCATACCCAGAGAGAGTTGCTATCTTGCATTAGGTTCCATCTCATCTTTAATTGATAACATAGTGGAAAAGCCAATGTACTCAGAAAAAAAATTCAAAATTTTACCCATAACCCTACTTCTCTTAATACCCAAACTGCCTTCCTTTCTACGACAAATTTTCTACCAATTAAGCCAGCAAAATGCATCTTCTTACCCTGATTCAATCCTCCCTATTATAATATCTAATAATGTTTGTTTGGAAATGATATATCATTTTTAGATTAGAGTGTTTATTATAGTTGAAGATAAGCGTGTTCATTCTGATGATGTAGTTACAAGTACCTGATTAATTTAATTTTTTATAAGAATTAACTTTGTCAACATACTTTATAAGATGAATTGTTCGAATCACAAAAGTTGCTCAAGATCGGTCCACAACAGTCTCAACTTTCCAAAACATTCTTAACTTTAGAGATGTCCGTCCAAAGTGAAAATAAACTTTTTAAATGCACATATTTTTTTATGTGTGTGTGTGTATATATATATATATTGTGGGCTCTTTAAGCTTCAAAGTCTCATTCTAATTTTCTTAAAATTTATATTTTTTTAATATTCAATAATATGTGTCACAATTTAGTTGGTCTAAATTTAAATTATTAATATTATCCTATTCTAATAAACTTTGAAGTTTATCCTAATTTTAACCTATTATATTTATCCTGATATATTTACTTTTAAACTTTGAAATGTTATTCTTTCAAATTTTTTTAAACTTTAAATATATTCTATAATTTAATAAATCAATATATATTTATCTATACTATTACATAAAAAGGACATTGTGGGCTCTTTAAACTTCAAATCTCATCCTAATTTGTTTAAATTTTATATATTTTTTAACATTTAATAATATGTGTCACAATTTGATTGGTACAAATTGAAATTACCAATATTATCCTATTCTAATAAACTTTGGAGTTTATCCTAATTTAAACATATCTTATTTATCCTGATATATTTACTTTTAAACTTTAGAATATTATTCTTTCAAATTCATTTTTTAACTTTAAAAACATATTCTATAATTTATTTTATATATATATATACACACACACACACGCACATATATGTATATACACACATACTATTATGTAAAACAAAACATAGGTTCTTTAAGCTTTGTAGCTTCATTCGAAGTTTATAAAAATTTATAATTTTTTATATTCAATGATTATGTGTCACAACTAAATTGGTCCAAATTTAAATACTTTCAAACTTTGAGTTTTAATATTAATATGTAATCTTATCTTTGATTTATATAACTATACTAATAGAGCTAACTTTAATGAAATAATAAAATGACGTAAAATCATATTTTAAATAAGCTTTTCAAGTAAGAAGATCCATACTTGAGATATTGCAAAAAAGAAAATATTCTCCCTAATAATTTGTGTGTAGTATAAATATAGATATGAAAAAGAATAGAAAAAAACATCTATACTAGCAATGTCATATGAGACTAATTCAAAGACTTATATTAGGTAAATATATTTAGGAATAGCAAGAATTAAATATTTAAATTAAAAAAAAATATATCATAAAATTCTTCAATAATTGTTTTAATGCGCTTGCCCATGCATAGCATGGGTTTGTTCCTAGTTTATTATATACATCATAACATTTATATTCAATTTCTAAATGCTTATACATTTTAAAGTATATAAATATACTCAATGAAATTGTGTGCATTTAGGCTTTGTTTGGTTTTAAGTCAGGCTTTTGATTTAGAGTCATTTTAAGTCAAATAAGCAAAAAGTTTATTTGGTGAATTTTAAGAGCTACTTAAAGTTGAAAGGTAATAAACTAAGATATTTTTGCTTAAAATCATTTTAAGTCGAAAGGCAATAAGAAAATAAACCCAAAGCTTTTAAGTAAAAAATAAAGTTATTATAATTTTTAATTTATTTTTATATAATTTTATATTCAATATAGATCTTATTTGTAGATCTCAACGAATAGATTTTAAATATATAAATATATTTTTTATAAAAAGGATGTGTAGAATAAAAGATATTGTGAGATCCGATTTCAATTTTAATATAATAAATAATATGATGTGCTTATTAAATGACTTTAATTGATTATAAATTGTTTAACACATGGGTGGTAGTCAGTGGGCACAGTAACACATTGAGTTTTGAATAAATCTACCAGTGTACATGGAGGTTTGCAAATTTTAATTTAGGGATAATTTTAAAATTCGGTAATTTTTGATAAAATAATTTTGAATTAATATAAATTTAAAAATATTAATTTTAATATTTTTTTTATTACAAAGGGGAGGGGAGTGCCGGGGTTTGAACCTCGGTTGGGTGAGGCCCCTTTGGAGGGCCAACCACAGGGGCTAAGGGTTTCCTCAATTTTAATGTTGTTAATGCATAAATATAAGCTAAAAAAAAAATTACATCATAGACTTAATTTTGGGGTTTGGTGCTTGTGAGTGGGGGGTGGGCCCTACTCCTTTGAGCGTCCCTTGGAAGCTACTTGAAAGACTCGAAATCTGTTTGGTTTGTTTTTTCGAAAATAGTTTTCGGAGAATTATTCTTTGAAAATTTTGAAACTTTGTTTGTTAGCATTTTTTTAAAAAGAATGTCCAAAAAAATTATAAAAAAGTGAGTTAAAAAATGGAGTTTTTTGAAAACAATTAAAACATGTTTTCACATTTCTTTTTCGTTGTTTTTTTTTTAAAAAAAATCAAAACTCGGCAATACTCCTTTTTGTGGGTTGCTCAAGTTCGTTCTGTTCATAGATCGTCGTTCTGTTCATGGATTGCACGTCGTCTTGGATCGCTTGTCGTCAACGTGTCCTGTGGCCGTCGGCGTTAAGGCCCAACCTCTATGGATCGATCTCCGGATCTCCAATCGTCTCATCTGGATCTCTCAATCTCCAATCGTCTCCTCGGGGCTTTCGTCGGCATATAAAGAGTAGGGTTCCGACGATGTAGGGGCGAGGGTTCAGTGTGGGAATAAGAATACTCGGGTCTGGGTCGCTTCAACGAAGGAAGAAGCACGTGCCTTCCATATTCAGGTTTGTCGTCATCTGAGGGAGTTGAGTACGCGTTGCAGAATAGATCCATCGGCTGGGTGTCCAAAATCTGAAAAGAGCCCACCAGCAGCGTCTCGTTTTGTCATTGTCGGTGGCGTCTCAGTTCATCAGCGGCATGTCGTTTCGTCGTCGGTGTGTCTTCCTCAGTCACTTTTTCCATCAGTTTCTTGATTTGAGCCATTTAGGATTAGGATTTAATTTTACACAAAATAGTGCACCAAATTCAATTTTTCTTTTTAAAAAATTAAAAAATTATTTCTTAAATTCATTTTTACAAAATAGTTTTCAAATTACAATTTTAGAAAACGCTACCAAACGGGCCATTAATCTTCCATTTTTCCTCCTCCCTTCGGTGTCTCTCTCTCATCTCTCTTTCTTATTTTATTTCCTCTATTGATTGATCTTCCATTTTTCCTCCTCCCTTCGGCGTCTCTCTCTCATCTCTCTTTCTTATTTTATTTCCTCTATTGATGGAGCTTGGCTCCTCTCCCTTCTCTCTTCCTTTTGAAGATCAAAGGCTTAGAGTTGATCAAAAATACAAAAACAAAGGTTGTTTTAGGCGTCGAGTGCAACGTTTTTAACCGAACAATTTTTTGGATTTAGCAAGTTTGTGTCCTCCCGTAGGTGTTCAGGTTGTGTTAAAATTTCGAGTTTCGACTCACCGAAATAGGATCTTCGATTAATCTTGAACAAATTTCATGGATATGCGATTATTTGCTCTTTTTTGTGTAAAAAAAATGATATTAAACCCCTTATATTTTGAAAGCCTAAGTTCTATGGAGCTTGAAATTTGGTTTTTGGATGAAGTTAAGTGAGGTTTTGGGAAATCGAATGAGTTATGGAAGATTTGGTGTTGATAGATAATTTTGGGAACCCTAGCTAAGAGGTGAAGTTGAGATTTTGGGATTGGGTGGGAATATGGAGTTTGAATGAGAAATTGAAGAAAGAATTGGAAAAATTGGAGTTGCATGTGGTAATATATGTTGAGATTTTTGTGTGAATGAAAACTCATAACCTAATTGGGAGTTTGATGGATGATTTGATTTTAATCTTTGTGGTAGGTTTTAAAATGTTAAGTTGAGGATTGGAAATTGGATCTAACCATGATTTATCCTTGTGCTCTTGAGTGGGTGACTGCTCAAGCAGTCTACTACCTGAGAGAAAGAGGTTTTGGTGCCAAGTGGCCGCTCGAGCGGTCCTAAATCCGCTTAAACAAACCCACCCGAGTTGTGTTAGAAATTTGTTTTCGTGTTATAAAAAGTGTATTTTTTATTCGGGCTCCGCCTCGAGACCCCCCTTGTGTTTAAATTGAAGTCCCGAGAGTCTTTTTTTAATGGCTTAACTCTCTTTTAAAAAATTATTTTGAAAAAAAATGATTTTGAATGGAACAACGAATTTAAATCGGGTATTTCTCGAAAGATTTTCCTTTTGAATTTGACTTAACTTTGTGGGTTTTCGTGGGTAACTCACACGCCTTGGATGTCGTGGGTTAGATGTGAGATGGTGATAGTATGGAGTGAATTAGAGTTTTAATAATAGGCTAAAGATTTGGGGTCGTTTGAAGTTTTATTTGGATGTGAAAGTTGGATTAGTGGGAACCTAAGTGATTAAGAGTTTCGTTTGAACGTCATTTATTTCCGATATGAAGAATTAAATTTATATTTGAAAAATAATTGGGGATTTGCATGGAAATTGTATTTGGCATGAGGGTTGGTATTGCTTTTAATTCTTGAAAATGTTATCTTTTCAAATGTTTGGAAAAAAATATAATCGAATTAGAGTTCTCGATACAAAATTGTGTTGAAGATAAAAAATGTGAAAATCTCCATTGATTGTTGTGATTTTGATAAATTACCATATAGTGGATGCATGAGATAATTAGGGTAAAGATTATAATAATGATTGAGGGACCAATGTCATTGATGATTATTATGATAATTGAATTGTTGACCATGTAGTGAATACATGTATGATTAGGTAAAAATCATAGTAATGGTTGAGAGACTGATATTATTGATAATATGTTGTACATATATATTGAGATAGTTATAGAATTAATGTGGGCTTGACTAGCTCCTCGGTAAAAGATCTAAAACCTGCGCAAGAATGGGTCCCCGGTTCCCTCGGTTTAATCCTCGAAAACGTGGTGAAATGCCTCGTTCCTTCGGATGGTGTTCCCAAAAAGGTGTGTAATTTGTATGGTAATTATATATTTATTGATATGTTGTTAATTGTGAATAGTTGTGTTGGTAATTTAAAACCCTTAGGTTATCTATCGATGTCTTGAGTTGGCCCGATAGTGAGAACAACGTATGAGAATTTATAATTGCTTGGTTATGTTGATTGAAAACTAGGAATATAGTTATTAGTAAATCATGAGAAAGAGTAATCTTCTTAGTTTTCAATAGTTAGGATTGAAGAACTTTTTATGTATTAAGGTGATGGTTTAGAAAATTCCATTTCCTTTTTACATATCATACTTTTATTTTTGTGTAGTCATATCCTATTGAGCTTTGGCTCACGATATTTGTTTAACACCCATTTTAGGTATTGGAGGTGATTCGATGGTTTAGTGGCAAAGGGCGAGGTGATGTTTTAATTCCTATAATTTGACTCTATATAAGATCATGTTTTGCTTATGATATCTTGTGAACATGTGTTTTACTTAAACTCCTGAGTGTTGTATGGCTATAAGGCCATGGTCTGTATAACTGAATGTATGGAAGTATTATAGTTGATGAGATTCTTGAGTTTTTGGGGCGAGATAGGTTGGTATCAGAGTTCTAGATTTGAATACCTTTGAGCAGTGGGAAGTGGCTATGCTACCGTGTGAGATTTGGTGTTACATGTTTGGCATGGGTAGGCTAGTACACCTTAGTAAAGGACCTTAGGTTCGAATACCTTAGACCGTGAGAGTTGGATATCGTGTTGCATGCTTGTGGTATGTGTGCCTAGAAATTGATATGACTTGAATGGATTAACTTGTTGCTTGTTAATTGTTTAGTATATACATATGCTAATTAGATGACATAATGTATAACGAAGATGTTATGTGTTTATTTGGGCATGGGGTTAAATTCCGCAAGTATTATGTTAGAACTTGGTGACCTACATGGAGATCCGATCAGAAGCGCGTCTGATTAACGTTGTTTCTAAAGGGAGGTCTATAGAAGTTCATTAAGGTAGATAATGTCTCGTGGGAAGGCGACTCGGTAATTGTTGATTGCTATTGATTTACACTCATATGTTAAGTGTCGATTTTTATTATGCTTGGTATAACTTGTATACATGATATGTCTTGAACTGTGTACTCGGGAATGGAGTATGGATGGAAATGTAATAATCATCGATCGAAACATTTTAAACACATGGACCTAATTTATTTTTGGAGTATCCCTTGTCCTGTGGGGTGTTTCTAGTGGTCATTGTGACGCCTTGTTATTTTTAAGAGCAAGTTACTTTTTTGGGGATTTGAGAGATGCTCAGTGGTTACTAGGGGAGTTTTAGTTTGGTGAAGTGTATGTTAATCATGGGTTATGGATCAAGTGCGTGATGGTTGTAGGTTCTTAGATAATTTCATGGAAGTAAATGGGAATTCTAATTGTTGTCTTTGTGGTTGTGCAGTTCAACATGGAAACAACTCTTGGTATGGGCGTAGGTATGTACCTAAATGGAATTGAGGTGCAGGTGGTGTAGACCCCCTTTTTTGTGTGATGGTGTGGTCACTCTTAGTGTTTTCCTTCTAAATGATATGTAGACTAAAACATGAGAGATCCATGACAAGTGTTGTTCGTATTGTTAGCACGGTTATATTGAGATGATACGTCGATAAATGTGATGTCCCTTGAGGAGAAAGGAATTATTTATGATCCGACATATGGTGTAGAGGTTAACGAGTTATCCATGCCTTTAGAAGTGAATCATGGTGTGAGTGAGAGGTGCCTTCAGGATGGAAAGGTTTGAACTTGGCTTTCTCGATTACGTGTTTTATGTTTCCCTTCTTGGTTTTACCTAAGCAGTGAGTTTGAGGCTATAGAGTGGTTGTTATTGCCGATTGTGGGCCAAGTTAGACTAGTCTAATCTTGTAGGGGTTTAGCCTTGGTATAAAGTGGGTGTTTAGTGCCGTACATTTTTGTTTACCCCGTCGTGGATCGATAGTCCTATAATATGCGTTGTTTTGGGCATAATGAAATCGATGGTATTCGGTGTATATGAGTGGGGCTTGAGTTTGAGGATTGAACGTGGCAAGTGGTGCATTTGTTTTAGTTTGTTCTGCGATGTTTGGTACGGTGGAGAATGATGTTATCCAAAACATGAAAGAGTAGTGTTTGTTGAACCGAGTGTTCTGTGGTTGCCCTAGGTTGTGATCGCGCTTAGTGAGGGTTGGCATTTGAATTCTTGATTTCTCTGGAGAAAGTTAACTTGTTTTAATTTGTTTTATCGTTTTGGGTGCGAATGTTGAGATCTTTTAATTGATTCTTAGTTTGGCAATTTTATGGGGAGATTAGAATTTCTACAAATCTTTTACCCTAATTGTGGTCCCTCTTATTGTGCCTTGTGGACCGGCGCCACCTTGGTCGGAAGAGCTCAGGACTTGTCCTGTTGGTTTGTTGGTGAAAGTTTGTTTGCTTTACCCTGTTGATGTGTGATTTAGCGCATGTAGAGATGAAGTTTTGTGTAAGTACCCTTGGGTGCGTCAATCGCATTGTGAGGACTTAAACAAGGTCTTGGTTGTGCGTAAGGAGGAATGTGTGTTATTCCCTGTGAACGGTGTCAAGGTTCGACAACACGTGTTTCGACTTACAAAGTAATCCTAAGTGTGTGTCTTGAGACGGAGATGAACTCGTTGCACGGTACATCAAGTGAAAACCTTAATTAATGTGGGCAAGAGTGGAGTATCTTTGAAACCAACGTTGGTTGTAGTTCAGCTTTGTGCTATGCGATTGATTGCTTTGGGTGGAGCACATTCGGTGTGGGTTATAATTTGGTAGTTCGGTGGTGTGAGTTGAACCTAGGATCAATGGTGTTTAGATACCCTTAGTGTTGGTGAGATCTTTCTCGTGAAGACAGTTGGTCTGAGTGTTCATTTTTTGAGAACGTTTTATGGGGTAGAATTGTTATTCTTGGTTACGGGATGCAGTAGCATCTCGATGTTAGAGGGGCCTAGGATGCCATGTTGTTGAGTTCGTCGATGAGGAGTAGGAAGGATGTTAATTCAAAAAACTTGTGTTGAATTTTGATGACGAAATTTTCTAAGTGGGGGAAAGTTGTGAGACCTAGTTTCAATTTTAATATAATAAATAATATGATGTGTTTATTAAATGATTTTGGTTCATTATAAATTGTTTAACACATGTAGATTTTCATATGTGTGGTAACTAGTGGGTCCGGAAACTCTTGTTTAAGTATTGGGTAAATTCACTGGCTTGCGTGGAGACGTGTAAATTTTAATTTGGAAATAATTTTAAAATTCGATAATTTTTTAGAAAATAATTTTGGATTAATATAAATTTAAAAATATTAATTTTGATAATTTTCAAATTCGTTAATTTTTTAGAAAATGATTTTAGATTAATATAAATTTAAAAAAATTAGTTTCGATTTTGTTAAAGCACGAATGTGAGCTAAAAAAATACTTCATAGACTTAATTTTGGGGTTTGGTGCATGTAAGTGGGGGATGGGCCCCACCCATTCGGCTTCCCTTGGAAGCTACTTGGAAGACTTGATCTTTCATTTCTCCTCCTCCCTCCAACGTGTGTGTGTGTGTGTGTGTGTGTGTGTGTGTCTCTCTCTCTCTCTCTCTCTCTTTCTTTCCTCTATTGATGGAGCTTGGCTCCTCTCCCTTCTTTCTTCCTTTTGAAGATCAAAGGCTTGGATTTGATAAAAAATATAAGACCAAAAGTTGTCTGAGGCATCGAGAGCAACGTTTCTAATCAAACGATTTTCGAATTTGGTGAGTTCAGGTCCTCTCGCTGGTGTTCGAGTTGTGTTAAAACTTTGACTTTCAACTTACTGAGGTAGAATTTTCGACTAATCTTGAATAAATTTCATGAATATGTGATTATTTTCCCTTTTTTTAGTAAAAAGATATTAAACCCCTTATATTTTGAAAACCCTAGTCCTATGGAGCTTGAAATTTGCTTGTTGGATGAAGTTAAGTGAGGTTTTGAAAAATCAAATAGAGTTATGGGAGATTGGGTGTTGATAGATATTGAAATTAGTTTTAATTTTGGGAACCTTAGCTAAGAGGTGAAGTTGAGATTTTGAGATTGGGTGAGTCTATGGAGTTTGAATGAGAAATTGATGAAAGAATTAGGATAATTGGAGTTGCATGTGGTGATATGTGTTGAGATTCTTGTGTGAATGGAAAATCATAGCCTAATTGGGAGTTTGATGGATGATTTGATTTTAACCTTTGTGGGAGGTTTTAAAATGTTAAATTGAGGATTGAAAGTTGGATCTAACCATGTTTTATTCCCTAGAAATTCCTTTTGAAAAAAAAAAGTAGGTGATGGAAAACTTTGAAGTTTAAAACAGATTTTTCTGGTGTGTTCTCGGGTGGGTGACCGCTCGAGCGGTCTTTGGTCTGCTCAAGTGGTATACTATCCGAGAGAAGGGGTTTTGGTTCTGCCAGGTGGCCGCTCGAGCAGACTCACTTGGGTTGTATTGGAACTTTATTTTCGTGTTATAGAAGTGTATTTTTATTCGAGCTTCTCCCCGAGACCCCTTCATGTTTAAATTGAAGTCCCGAGAGCCTTCTTTTAATGGCTTAATTCTCTTTTCAAAAATTATTTTGGAGAAAATGGTTTTGTTTGGAACAATGGATATAAATTAGGTTTTTCTCAAAAGTTTTTTCTTTTGAAATTGACTTATTTATGTGCGTTTCTGTGGGTAGTTTACGCGCCTTGGATGTCGTCGGTTGGATGTGAGATGGTGATAGTATGGAGTGAATTGGAGTTTTAATAGTAGGATGAAGGTTTGGGGCTCATTAGAAATCTTATTTGGATGTGAAAGTCGGGATTGGTGGGAACCTAAGTAATTAGGAGTTTTGTTTGAACGTCATTTATTTTCAATATAAATAATTAAATTTATGTTTGAAACATAATTGGGGATTTGCATGGAAATTGTATTCGGTAAAAGGGTTGGTATTGCTTCTAATTCTTGAAAAATGTTATCTTTTTAAATGTTTGGGGAAAATATAATCGAATTAGAGTTCTTAGTACAAAAACGTGTTGAACATAAAAATTGTGAAAATCTCTATAGATTGTTGCAATTTTAATGAATTTCCATGTAGTGGATGCATGAGATAATTAGGTGAAGACTGTAATATGGACGAGGAATCAACGTCATTGATAATTATTATGATAATCGAATTGTTGACCATGTACTGAATACATGTGTGATTAGGTGAAAACCAGAATAATGATTGAGGGACCGATATTATTGATAATATGTTGTACATATATATTGAGATGATTATGAAATTAATGTGGGCATGACTATCTGTTGGAATCTGTGAATTTCATTGGCCATTGAAATCCAGATTTCAATAGCAGATTCAATTACAATTGAATTGG
>JAULJZ010196486.1:4918-20226 GCA_032270985.1 Heliamphora pulchella
TGTGAATGATGTGTGCTTTGAGAGCAAAAGTGCAGAAGGTGTCTGCATGGTTAAGGGAGTTCTTGGTAACTCCAGATGAAAGGTCATAGGAATTGGTTTCCTTTGTAAGATGCCATGAGCTTTCTATGTGAGTTGCGCTGGGCAGTCGGTTCAAGGCCGTGAAGTGGTTGTGATTTGTCTAGCAGGAGTTAGGTCAGTAAGCACAATCTTGTGGAGTGAGGTTTTGACGCAATGGAATGTTGACGTGTATCTCCGTGCATGATTGGTGATGAGCTTGTAGTCCTTTGGATGTATTGTACAAGATATGCTGCTTGATGGTGTTCATATGTGCGAATGACACTAAAAAGTTGAGAGCTTGGTGTAGCGGATGGTTTGAGTACCGTGGTCGAGGTTGACGATGACTGTTCGACTGTGGTCGATGCGGTTTCAAGGTAAGGTTTACAGGGTTCTTTGGGGGCCAAGTGTTGATGAGTACTGGGAGTACGCTGAGATTGGGTCATGGGTTTTGTTAATCCTTTTCTTCTCGATTGAACGAAAATAGAGTTTTCTTATGGATGGTTGTTTGATGCGAGTTGTTTCATCTCTATTGGACGGAGTTGTCACAACATGGATACCAAATCTACAGACTTTTGTGAGTCTGGATTCGGGTCTTGTTTGGAGTTTTGAGCTATTCAGAGTTCTTAAAGTTGAGAAATGGTTATCGACTGTGGTAAGTGTTGTGCTTTAGCATAACTGTTGTTTGTATGGAAAGTGATCCCGAGAGTATGGTAAGGTATGAGTCAAGATGGATTCGATGTTTGAGAAGCCTTGGTTGGTGTGGCCTGTTCGAACCGACGTGATTATTGGTTTGGATCGGAAGGGCCATGACGAGTTCTGGATATGAGAAAACTACTAAGTGTAATATGCAAGTCTTTGTTGGTGTCATGGGTCTGAATATTTTGCTATTGTGAACTCAGGGACTTGACGTCTGTGTTATGAGTGTGTGATTTGATGTCGGATAACAGCCACTTGTTTGCCTTGTTGGATGACAGCGATCATGTTTGATGTGAGATTAGTATGTAGTCTTGGTATCAGTGATCTGATGGTGAGACGTTGAGTTGTGCAGTGATGTGTAGTGACGTGCTGTTGCACGGGCAACATGGTTGGGTTTGTATAGGTTTTGGATACCTATGAGATGTTCTGTCTACGTGATGTGTTTGGTTAAGTGACTCGTTTGGGTCAGATGACTTTATAGCTGTGACGCCGAATTGGTTTTCAATTGTGAGGAACCTTATCCGGGACAATGGTGTATTGCCTAGTGTTCCTTAAAGGTAAGAATTGTGGTTGGTGATGGAAGATCGGATAGAGGATGAAGGTTTGAAGGTTTGTTGAGATGTATTCTTTGGTATTCCAGGTGAGTAAGTGAGCTTCTCTCTGGAGCCTGGTGTTTTTGTCGTGGCTTGCGCATGGGCGTTGTGTCAGTTTCGTGATGGCATTGTTAGCATTAGCAGAGCGATGATGTGGTATCAAAGTCAGTAGATGTTTGGTGAGCGTTAGAACTTGAGTAAGGTTTGTGCATGCAGTATGTAACTTCAAGTGACCGATGTTAGGGTTCGACATCAGGTATTTGGATTCGCGGAGATAGTCCTTGGTGTGCATTGTGAGGTGTGATTGAGCCAGTTTGTGGCAATGTAAGAACGAGTGGGTGGTAGTCTCTATGATCGGGCGTAGAGAGTGTTTGAGATCAAACACCAGGGTGGATTGGTCTCATGTGATGTGTTTGTCGCTGGAGTGGTTTGGGTTCAGTGTGAGTTGGATCTTGATCCTACGTCTCATGGGTGATAGTGGTGTCAGTAGGACTTGCACGTGTGGGCAGTTTGTGTGGAGATCGAATCTTCAAGTCGTGTTTACCTCGTGTAACGACAGGTTTGGGATTTCAGTTGCTGGGGCACTTGTGTTGTTATATGGTGTTGTTGGGCTTGTATCAGAGGTTGTCGATGGTTGCGAGTCAGTGGTTGCTTGAGTTTCGGTGTTGATTTTGGGGACGAAATTCCTTTAAGAGGGGGAGAGTTGTGAGACTCAGACCTATTTCATTTTTGGAATAATTTAACTGTTGACGGAGTTTAGGTTAACCCTTGACCTCGGTGTGTTGGGTGTTTTGTTTCTTCATAGTAGAACAACATGTACGTATGAGTTTTACGCTTGTTCGGGTTCGAAAGAGACATGTTTAGCTTGGTTTAAGGTTGAAAAACTAGTTTCTCGCAAAGGACCGTTTTTCCCAGTGGTGCAGTCGACTCGACGGGTGTCCCCAGTAGACTAGGGTTGGATCCAGTCGACTGAACTAGGATTCAGTTGACTGAACTATGTTGGCAAGGCTTATTTTTGGTTTCCAGTAGCCTCATCCAGTCGACTGGATTGGGGGTCCAGTCGACTGAGCCGTGATATTTTGCCGAGTTTATAAAAGAAAGAAGCTTGGAGATATTTTGGGATATTTTGATTTTTAGATCTAGTTTCTCTCTCTCGAAACCTCTGCCTTCTCTCTAGATTCTGATGGACCCGGAGCTCGATTTTCAGCAAACTGACAGCGGATCCTTGCTATTGGTGCCGGGAGCTTCACGTTCATCCAGACAGAATCCCATTTTGTCGAGATTCGATTTTCGAGACGTCGAGCTTATGACTCAACGAGGTAGGATTTTATACTCTACTGTTGTTAAGGGATGTTATATGTAATTATTTGTGTTTTTATCGGGTAAAAAATACATTAAATGTGATTTTTATTTTTAAACCTTGATTTTTTGGTAAAACGTGGGTTTTACGCCTTTCTTGGTTTATTGCATGATTCGAATGTGTTGATATCCGTAGATTTCAAAAGAAGGTTTGAAAACGAGGTATTTTGTGAGAATTGTAAAAAACGTATTTTTTGAGGTTTAGAGCTAACCTTCGGAGTTGAGTCTCAATTTTTAAAACGTTTTGATGGTAGTATGTTTTTACATGCTAGTAGATCTCCATCTTGATGGATTGAATATCTTTTTATACATGTTGATGTATAAATACTATTTTACGGGTTTTCGTAATTAAGCTACGACGAATTTTAAATGATTTCCATAGATTTATCGTGACAGTGGGTATGCTGAGTTGGGTTTCTATTGCTCCTTGGTGAAAGTCCAAAAACGTGCACAGAGTGGGTTCGCTACGGTCCCTCAGGTTAGTCCCTATAAACGTTGTATTGGATGCTTCTTTCATCGATCGTGGAAATCCGTAAAGAGCCGGTTACCTCCGTGAATGGCGTCAGTTGCCTCTATGAATGGCGTCGGTGTTGTGACTCCGTATAGAACTTGTTATTACCTAGCAGGTCTTCAGTGGTTCAGGACTAGAGTAATGGACAGGAGTCTATAGTTGTTACCTTTGTCTATGTGGCAGAGTTGGTACATAGGATTTCATTTTGTCTTTTTCTCCTCGGCTGTGTTGCCCGAGTGGAGCATATTATTTTATTACTACTTATCGTTTTATTTTTCTCAGTTATGTGTTCCGAGTGAAAAAATAATGTTTTGTTCCCGGTTATGTGATCCGGGTGAAAAATCAGGTTTTGATTACTGTTTTCCTTTAACTATGGCATGTTATCTGCTGGGTAGATATGCATGGTTTTTAGGGTGAAAAAACCTTTTTGACTCCTGTGGTTGAGTCTGTATACTTATGATTGTATAACATGCTTTACAGTTTTATAGTCTGTTTCTATTAGGTTTTGGCTCACGGTGTGGAATTTTGTTGTAAAACTTTTTTCAGGTAGACGTGATCCTGTGGTTGGCCTTGAGGTGACCGGAGGTGACTGTTAACAAGACCCTGTCGTTTGGTCTTTCTTAGGTAGTTTATACCTTTCTGTATATGTTTTATGTTGGGTTATAACATGTAATGCATATGTTTCTTTTGGCTGTGGGCCAATGTATGCATGTTTCATGCTTTTAAGAGAATCATGGGTTGGTTGTTATTTTTCGTAGTTTATTACTACGTTTTTCATTGCTGGGTTCAACAGTTTACAAACGGAGTTTTCAAATGGTTTAGGCTTCATTCAAACTCTTGTACTTCGAGGGCAATTTTGGAAACGACCTAAACTTCTTTTAAAAATAAAAGATTTTCTTTACCTAAAAAGTGTATTTTGTTTTAAAGGCTTGACTTGTGGAACCGTATCTATAGTCTCTTGGCTACTTTTTCAAATTAAACAAACTCTCGGTAGTACGTTTTATAAAGATTTTGGCATAGTTTTGGCTTTCTGATTTTAAATCCCTTTTGTGTTGGGACGATTTTAGTGAATGTTCGTAGGCTTTTTGCGTGACCCGGAGTTTGGGGTGTGACAGATTCACCGCCTACTAAGGGTGTTGTAGGTATCTCTACTGGCTACTCAAACGTATTTCGTCTGTCTTTCTCTCTCTTATAACTTGTAATCTTAGAATTGTATTCCTCTCATTCTCCTCTATGCAGAAAGACTAAAGAAGTTCTTATATAGAACTTCTCTGTTAGGAGTTACAAACCATAATTCGAGAGGGGTAATCAATTTGAGAGATCAATTTTGTACATGAATGAAGGTAAATCAATTTTATACATGAATGCAGCTGTTACAATCCAATTGAATTTATATTTACAACAGTTGACACACTTGATAGTTTCAAGTATTCTTTACTTTAAAGTTTTGACTCAATTTTCAATTGGGTTCAACATAAAGTATTATTTAAAATCATTAAAATCAATATAAAAAACCCCTTTTGGGCTAACATAGTTATAATTTTATACTTTTAAAGGTTACTCTATTTTTATCCTATTTTTGTATATTTTCTTATAATATAGTATTATTTTCCAGTACTTCCTCTAATATTCAATAATTTAAAACAATAAGTGACTTTTATTAATTATTATTCTTAAAATTATCTATAATTAAAATAACCTAGATCTTGTTATCTTATTTTTATAAGATTTCTTCTAAAAATATAGTATTCTCTATAATTATTATTAAGTACAAACAATATGTGGCTTTTAGTATTATTTTCTTAAAATATCATCATTATTTTATAATTATCTAAAATTAGTGTATATATACATAAACCTTATATTTTTAGAATTATAAAGCAGTACGTGACTTTTACTTTTTTAAAACATAAAATAATGTTTATTATTTTATATTTGCCCAAATTAGTGTATGTATATATACTATATTTTAACAACAATAACGTAAATTAAATTATCTTTATATCTTTTAGTATAAGTATGTAATTTAATAATAAAAAATATGGTTGATAAAGTTTAGTAATAAAAAAATGTTATAAAAGTATCTTCATTATATATATAAACATAACAACATAGATCTCGAAAATTATCTTATTTTTATAATTTGTACTCTAGTTTCTTAACAATCTATTCTTTAAAATGTAAGAAATCTGATTTAAATTATTTAAACAAAACCGAGCCTACATTGCAGAGGAATTAGAAATTTTTGACAAACAGTGGCCATGCAAGTGAGTGAAAAGCACGGGGAGAGAAAAAAAGAATAAGAGAGGTGCTCGATTCTTTCCGTCTAACTTCGGACCCTCCATTCTGACAATTTGGACGTCAGAATGGTGGCCGTTAGTGGTTATGTGAAGGTGGTCGTGGGGCGGTTCTAACTGAACTTACAGTGGTAGGTTTAGAGGTTTGTGATGGTGGCGGTGGGTGGCCGAAGGTGGCTCAAAGAAACTGTTTTTCGATATTTTCCGGAGAGGATAGTTTCTTTGGGTGATGGATATGGATCGGTAGTGGTTTGGGGTGGTTGTGGTGGTGTCTGGGTGGCTTTGCGGTGGTGTCTGGAGGTTGAGAATGTGACGGATGGCGGCGGCATGGTGGTGACAGTGCGTAGGTGGTGTCATATGGCGATGGGGAAGAGGGAAAGAGAATGGGATGGGAAGAGAAAGAGGGAGAGCATGGCAGAATGATGGTTCTGGTTGGGGGAGAGGAGAGGGATTGGTGGTTCGGTTATGCGAGATGGCCAAGAGAGAGAGAGAGAGAGAGAGACCGGCGGTGTCAGCAGCGGGTGGTGGTGGCGTGGTGGTGCCCGGTGGTGGGGGCTTGGTTGCGGTGGTTGTAGGGCGGGGGAGGAGGGAGCTGGCTTGGCTTCTTCTCCGTATTTTGTTCCCTCTTCTTTCTCAACAACCCAATTCTCTTCTGCAACTTCTAATTTTTTCTTCTGTCCCTCTTCCTTCAAGAATTTGATTCCTTCTACAGATTGTTTTGAGTTGTGCGTATCAGATGGGAGCCTAAGAGTGGTATACATAGAGAGTTGAAACGGACAGGTGGCTTAAATACCATGCAACTCGGCGTAGGTCAGTAGGTGCTAACTTTCAAAGTATTTTCTACCGGGTAAATTCTTCGATGTAAAATTTTGTTTTTGAAATCTTTTTAAAAATTCGATATAAACTATTAATGTTTTTTTATGAATTATGGTGTAAATAGAAACCTCAAAAAAAATCTTCAATTACGTGTTACAGTTTTATTTCATAGCTTATAATTATTGGTATTTTATAAAATTTTATTTTTGAGTTTCGGTTTTAGAATTAATTATAAGTTTTTTCCAGAAATTTTAGTTTGAGTCGCTTTATTAATTATTTGTTATTTATCCCTTTTTTGTTTAGTTGCCGAGTGTTACATCCTCTCCATTTTTAAGAAGTTTGGTCCTCCGAACTTAACGTGGACCTTTATAAGGCAACTGTACTTCAATTCTATTCGTAACTAGTATCTTATATAGAAGTCTGTACTTGTGACGTCATTTTTTTGATTTTCTAAAGTATCGGCGTTAGTGCATAAACTTGTCCTCATCTTCGATTGTTGGATTCGATCACATCTTGATTCCTTGGTCTCCTTTGATTTGGTCTTCTTAATATTTCTGGTCTCGGGCTTTGTTTTCTACGTCCATTTCTTGTTGTTACTCTGACTTCCATTTTTAACCTTTGGACAATCCTTTTTATAATGGTCCTTTGATCCGCATCTCCAACATCCATTTGTCAAATACCGGCATATCCCAATATGTCTAATTCCTCAAACGTCACATGGACTAACTCTTTCCTTCTGGCCATCTTTTATTTTACCAAAATTGAGTCGCTTCTCGATTCTTTCATCAAATTTCCTAATATCTAAATTCAAGCATTTTCGATTCTCGATAATTTTTTGTTTTTCTTCTTCTTCTTGTTTTACTAAAAGCGCTTTGTCAATTACCTTGGAATATGTTGGTAATCTCGTGGGTCATACGATCTTTCGAATTCTTGGCCTCAATCCGTCTTCAAATTCCCTCACTTTCATAATCTCAGTTGAAATCATACGAGGCATGTATTCAGCAAGATTCATGAATTCAGCTTCATAATCATATACGGTCATTGGTTCTTTTTGCTTGAGTTGTTGAAACTCTGTACTTTTAGAGTCCAGAAGTGACTGTGTGAGACTCGGTTCCTTTTGTTTTTGTTATGTATCTATGTAACGTGTTAGTTTTCATTTTTAATCATTATAGAAAAACATGCTTCTGTATGTTTTATGCATGTGTTGACTTAGAGTGCATGTTAGTTTTAATACCAGTCCTGTCGGATGTCGCAGCAAAAAGTTGAAAGAAACTTTTCTGGGCAGGATCGCTTGATCGATCTTTAGACCGCTCGAGCGGTCTATCTGCGTGGGCTGTGTATAAGATAACTCATAGCCTTGATTTTTGAACCAAAGTTTCTCTTGCAAGCTTCATTCTCTCTCTCTCTTGAAAGAAAAACTAGATCCTCCACCTTCTTGTATAGCTTTTAGCTTGGTTCAGGCCCAGCTCTTGGAGTGCGGATAGTCGATTCTTACTATACGCGCCATGGGATTCGCGTTCATCAGAGCGGAATCGCGTTTTGGTGACTTCAGTTTCTCGCCGGTGCTTGAAGCGTCGAGTTTTTAACTCTTGGAGGTAGAATTCTAGAATATCTTGCTTTAAAAGGGTGTTACATATGATTTATACGCATTTTTACTGTTTTAAAATGCTATAAATGTTTAACTTTGTGTTTAAATCATATCTGGTTGGATTAAAAAAAAAAGCATGTTATGCGTTTTTGTGGTTTACTACAAAGTTGGTGGACGTGCGTGTCTGTTATTTTCAAGGGGATGAGTTTTGAAAATTGGAAGAATTCATGTGTATGTTGCGAAAACGTAATTTTGGAGGTTTGGAACTAACTCTTGAGGTTGAGCCGTGTTTTTAACGTTGGTTGGCCTCCATGGTTAGATGGATGACGTTGCTATGTGTGTTTTAATGTTTGTACATGGCTGGGTGCGTGCAAATATTTTGTTAATTCATGCATTAATTCATGGCTGGGTGCGTGCAAAAACCCGTAAAGAATTGCATCATTTGAATCATTGTGGGTTGTAGAAATCGGGTTAAAAAATATTGTGTAGTTTACGTTGTTAAACTGTCAACTGTTATGAGATTATATGAAAACTTGTGGGTTTTAAGGATGACAAATCGTTTAAGATTTGTATGGTCGAGTTGTTAATATAATTCGTGATTACATGTTATACTTTTAAGTCATGCTAGTCGGTTCCTATTAGGCTTTGGCTCACATTATGAGATTTTAAAACTTTTAAGTGAATTTGACCATGTGGATAGATCTCGGTGAGCCCGGGAGAAGGTGATGACAAAGATTTTTTTTCTTGATTTTTAGTAGCTTTGTTGATCGATCGTTTATACCGTTGTGTATTTGGATCATGTAATAAAGTTATAAGTTTTGTATTTGAACACATGCTGAGATTCGTATGGCCGTGGTGCCGATACATGTATATTATATGTTCATGAGAGGAACTATGGGTTGATTGTTGTTTTTCGTGATTTTATATTATAGTTTTGTTTGTTGGGTTCGATGTTTCGATGCAAGGTTTTTGGTTGATTTATGTTTTACATAAACTCTTGTACCTCAATGGAGGATTTTGAGCCTCATTTTGGCATGTTTTAGTGGGCTTGGTTATATTTTGGAAGGTTTTCAAAAATGTTGGAAAATGTTTTGGTGTTGGGTGTGAAGGGTTGTGTTTTGAAAAAGGGTCCAGACCCAGACCGCTCGACGGACCGCTCAAGCGGTCTATCGGGCGGTCTTTGCAAACATTCTATTTTTTTGTGTTCGAGTGAAAAACCAGTGTCCTTGCAAGGACAGCTCGAGCAGTCTGGGTAATGTTCTGAAAATTTTGTTTATTTATTTTAAAGCTTAACTCTTGGGGACCGTGACCTTCGTCTTTTGGGATATTCTTTTACATAAACTAAACCCTCGAAAGTGTGTTTTTCAAAGGTTTTAAGTTCATTTTCTTTTAAGTTCCTTGAATCATTTGGGTTCGGGTGTTTTTGATGAATATCGATATCTCAAAACAGGTTTTTTTGGGGTGTTTCACGTGACCCAGATTTTGAGACGTGACAACTTGGTATTAGAACTCTAGATTTGAATACCTAAGAGCTGTGGGAGAGGTTGCATCACCTTGTGAGGATGTTTGTGTGTGCTTGATTGCATGTGTTTGAATATTTTCATAACATGATAATGATAACCTGTTGAGTATGAGGATGCTGTATATACGTGAGCATGGAGGCTGAATCTTAGGATTGATTAGTCTTGTCTTTGGGTATTTGAATTAACAAACTCATAAGTCAAATTAGAAATGCGTTTGGTCGACGTACTTTCTAGCAAGAAATCTGAGTAGGTTACCCAAAATGACTCATCACTCTTGATGGTACTCCTCGATACGTGGAATCTATTTACATAATCTTAAATAGCTAAGTGTCAGTATGATTATGTGACTTATATCTGTACTAACATGATGGGTTGAATTTTATATTGTTATGTTCTCTGTTGCTTTCGTATAGAAGTGATGTCTGCATGGAGAGGACGAGTCTGTGGTTAAGGCTGTGGCCATGGTTTAGGCCAAGGGGATGTGCCAATCCCTGATGTTGGGGATGTTAATGCTCCCCAAGGACTAGTAGATGGCGTAGGGTTGCTACGTGAGATGGTGGGTTCCATCCGTCAGTTAGCCGAGGCTGCTACGGGAGGGGCAAAAGTACCTGAGCTGAGGGTAACTGCTGCGATGCGGGAGTTTCGATGTCTTGACCCTCCTACCTTTGTTGGGGATCTCGATTCCAAGGTGGCCACAGAATGGTTAGAGCTCATGACAATGATTCTGGATACATTGCAGATAGTCGAAGAGGACTAAAGGGTTACGTTTGCCACTTTTCAACTGAGTGGTGACGTCCAAAAATGGTGAAAATTTTCTAGAACTACTGTGGACGGAGCGTGGGCAGCTTTTGCCAAAGTATTTCTAGAGAATACTTTCCCAAATCCTCGAGGGATACCTACCTAGAGGAGTTCTATTCAATCACCCAGGTGACGATGAATGTTGTGCAGTATGAGGCTAGGATTACCAATTTGTCCTGCTTTAGATAGGAATCCGTGGCTACTGATGAGCTCTGTTCAAAGAGGTTTGAGAGGGGTTTGAGGCTTGCGATTAGGGAACGGGTGGTATGATTGAGACTGCGTGTCTTTACAGAGCTAGTGGAGTCGGCAGCTACTATTGAGAACACTTTGAGTTAGACTCGTAGACCTGGTCAGGGCACCACAGAGTGGAACAGATGCACAGTCAAGTGGGCGCTGCAATAAAAGGTTGAGGTCCGTTGGCCCTGGTTCTCATCCTTCTGGGTCACAACAGCAGTTTTCTGCTCCAGCACCCTCAGTAACTTCCTCAGGGAGACCAAAGCAGAGGGAGCCCATATGTTATCGGTGCAGGCAACTAGGACATCGTATGACAAATTTTTCATGGAAGAGGTAGTTCCAAAGTTCAGTACCTGTTCAGTCTCAGGGGAGAGAGCCACTAGTTTGTTTTGGGATGGCCAGCTAGGACATTTTCATAGGAGCTATCCTCAGGGAGGGAGTGCACAGAGCACCACAGGTGCACCAGCTGTTCAGGCTACACAAGGACGACAGGCTTATCGGCAACAGCAGCCAGCAGTTTAGACTTCCAAGGTTTCAGAAGGGGGTGTCTCAATTCAGTCAGTGCGACAACCCGCAACACAGAGTTATGATGGGCAGACCAGGGGACCGCAGGGCAGAGTATACGCCCTTACAGATCCCAGTTCTTCCAAAGCACCGGTTCTGCCTGATGCTGCAGCGACTACCTCAGTTATCAGAGGTACTCTCTTAGTGTACAGATCATGGGACAGTATTCCCATCAACATGGGAGTAGCGTATTTTTTTATACCATTTGCTTTTGCATCTGCTTTGGGGTTAGAGATAGACTCGATGGGTAGCACGCTGTGTATAGAGATCCCGGTCAGTGGGAACGTGGTGTTAGGACAAGTCTTTAGATCATATGAGTTAGAAGTCATCAGCCATTGTTTAGAGTTTGATTTCATCATTCTCGACAAGTCTTTAGATCATATGTATTATTTTCTGTAATTTTAGCAAATATAACAAAAAATAACATAAAACGGATTAACCAAAAAATTAATAATGTGTATCATAACCTGTTAATTTGATATTGTACAATGTGTATCATTTTCTGTTACAAAAAATAAAATGATCACTTAATTAATGTGTATTATTTTGTGCAATTTTATTAAAGATGACGAAAAATAACATAAAATAGATTAACCAAAATATTATTGTCAAAAACAAAGCAACCAAACTCTATTATAATATATTTTGTTATCAATTATAGTAATTCTGTGAGTATTGGTAACTGTTATTTAATAAAACAGATTTTTTGTAAATTTTTTTATTTTAATTATAAAGTTAATAAAATTTAAAAAGGGGTATGAAGGTCTATTTTTCTTGAATATTTTAAAAAATAACTTTATAAAATACACAACTTTTGAAAAGATTTATCATTAACCACACTCTTAAACTAGGACCATCCCTAATATACACTAAAAGCATTAGAAGACAGTGAAACTTTCACTCTTGATCTTGGTTTGCATTTAGAATGATTAGAAGATAGTTAACACTAATACACCCTTGTCCCTTGATTTTGGTTTCTCTCTCTCTCTCTCTCTCTCTCTCTCACACACACACACACACACACACAAATCCTCACATCAAATGGTGCCAATAGTGTTGGTTAATTTGGCCTTTTGATTATCAACATGTCAATACTTAATTGTTCCAGTCCAGTTCAGACCTTCCAAGACTGCAATGGTCAAAGGAGACACCGGTGTGTGCTAGCTGAACCCGCTTTGACGCTCAAGTTAGTAGACTACAGGCTAGAGAGAGAATGAAAAGGGATTTTTTGGTTGGGCTAAGAATGCTTATATTTTTCCTGTTGTACCGTCCTCTTTCTGATCTCCTTTGAGATTGTTGTTTAGGAAGTGACTGTCGTGTCATCTTTTGTCACAACCCCAAACCCATTCTAGTGGGATGACAGTCGTGGCTAGACTCTAGTTCATCGGCTATTCTACTTCTTTATTGACTTTCAATCGACAACCGTTAAGCTGTGTTATGAGTACTGTTGGAAAAATAATGTATACTTTTTGTGTAATAGTGACAAATAAAATAAAATCATAAAATTAGACTTATATACCGTGTGAATTTAATGATACAACTAAATCAAAACTAGCGTTTCACACTATGTCCTTAAGAAGATTCGCTCCTGCTATGGTGTTTATAATTTCACGGGCGTTTATCTTTTAAGATACAATGATCTAAATATTTCACAAAAGAAGTACTGCAATCTGTAGGTCTGACAAACTGAGCTATATTTTGTACTACTTTTACACAAACTCCTACACTATGGATGCAATGTACTCCATATAAAATTTATCTCAAAAATCAAAAGAAGAACATCATATATATATATATATATATATATATATATATATAGACGTACTCGTGACTATTCAGAATAGTCATGAAACAAAGAGGCATGCTTATTCATACTGAATAGGAGCCACCAAATGACATGCCCTTAAAATGGTAACTAACAAATATAATATTCAATCAATTTTCATTCACATTAAAAAAATTAATTTTAAATCATTTATTCCCAACAAGTATAAATAGGATGTCTAAGCTAGATGGCCCGATAAGCAACCAACTATCATAACTAGGTGGATCAAGCATACAACGCAATTAAGAGGCGTAAAATCCCTTTCTAATTGCCTCATAGTCTAATTAAAATGGAGTGCCAAACAGAAAATAATTTTTATGGATGTTGCCCTTGCCACACGGCTAAAGGAATCAAGACCTTAATCTTGAAGATATCCCTTAGAAACAAGGCAAGCTTGTAACGAGCAATTGTTCCATCATAATTTTTCTTGAATTGAAAAATCCTTTTGCATCTAATAATATTCTTGTCAAGAGGTTGAGAAACAAGAGACCAATTGCCCTCTATTTGTGAAGAGCTTGAAATTCTTCAAGCATAGCAGTAAAACATTCAGTGGACTACACAGCTTCTTGGACTGTAGAAGGCTCAATAGGAACAGGGCTGGAGAGCAGGGCATGTGGTGAAACTTGATTTTGGCTCATCTAAAAAGTTTAACTTTTAAGATATTTAGTTTTTTTTTAAAAAAATATAGAATAAAAAAAAGTTTGGGTGTTTAGGATAATTTTTTATAATAGTTTTTTTTACTTTTTATTAAAATGTCTAATATTTTTACTTTTTTGCTTTTAAGTTGTAGTGTTTGAGATATTGACACGAATTTTGTTTTTGTTTTTGTGAGTAGGATTGACTTTTTTAATTGAGAGTATTATAGTAATTTTACTTAAAACATTAGGGTGTTTGGGATGTTTATAGATTTTTTTTCTTGAATTAAGAGATGAAAAGAAGTTAGTTGGGTTTTTTGGGAAACCAAACAGTATGGCTTAAAAATTGACTTTTTGCAAAAAAAACTAACTTCTTTGGGAAACCAAACAGAGGAAAAAAAGCCAACTTTTTTGGAAAACCAAATAGGGCTTAGAAATACTAGATTTAGACATGTTTACCATGTGGTGTATTAAAGTATGGCGGGGAGGAAGAATACAGTTCACAAAAAAGGGAAAAGAAGGGGATAAGGTAAAACTGGGATGGTGAAGGAGATGGCTAGAGATGAATCTTGATACGGAAGGGAGGAAGAAGAGGATGATGCCAACTAAGCTATATGGAGAAACTAATTTAGAAATACCAAATTTAGACCTGGTTACCATGGAATTTGTGCTATGAGTATGGTGGGGAGGAAGAACAGTTCACAGAAGATGGAAAAAAGGGTGATTAGGTAAAATTGGGATAGTGATGGAGGTGGTTGGAGATGAATCTTGATACGGAAGGGATAAAGAAGAGGATGATGGTGAGATTGCAAAAGTAAGAGGAGAAGATGAATGTGGATGAGTAGTTTGAGAAGGAACTGGTGATGGAAGTTGTCACATCCTAAATTCATAGGCATGATCTGCTGTGGATATTTACAGATCTTGGCTCAATGAGTCATGAAAACTTAAATATCAAAATAAATACGACAAAGCATAAGAAGTACTTAAAAATGCTACAAAGCTAAATACAATTGTTATTCCAACTATAATAAATATTCATGGGATACAAAGAACCAACTAAAACAATCATCCATTAAAAAGTAATTAGAATATCCACTAGTCATAATTGATAATGTCACAATGAAACATGCAAAACGAAATTTCTTAAGAGGTCACTTGCATTAGGTCCTGAGACACAATAGAGTCATCCTCCACTAACATTTTAATTGATCACATGAAAATATTAAATTCAAGTCTGCACACAGCTTGGTAAATGACAAACATACATAGTAAAATACAATTTTAAATTAAAGGGTAAATTACACTTACACTCCCTGGATACTTTTGAAATATCACTGTCTACTCCCTTAATTACGAAAATATCACTGCACCCCCTTGTCAGTTAACTCCGTCTAACTCCGTTAACTACAATAGCTAAATTACGTTAATACCCCTTCTCATCTCTGCTCTCTCATCTCTCTTTCCGTCTCTGCTCTCTGCTCTCTCTCATCTCTGCTCTCTCATCTCAGCGGTGGCGTGCGGATCGGCGGTGGCATGGGGGTCGGCGGTGGCGTACGGTGGCGTGCGGTGGCGGCGTGCGGCGTCCGTCTCTCTCCCTCTTCTCTCTCTTATGTCGTCTTCCCCTTCCCCCCACCGCCAAACCTGCCGCCACACCAGATCGCTGCTCGCCGGCCACTTGAACAGGTTTTTGTAGCCGTGCGGCGCCGGCACTTCAGCAAGTCGCGTTTCACCGGACAGTGCCACTCTCTGTTAATCAACCTATCTCTGGTCACCTTCAACAATCTCGTCGCGTCATCACACAGCGTGTACTCG
>JAULJZ010196506.1:0-44322 GCA_032270985.1 Heliamphora pulchella
GGGTCTGACCTATCGGCATGGTTTTTAATCATCAAATTGTTAATTTCATACACTAATCACTCACATAAATCATTTAAAGTCCATATATTCAAGTTCCATAAAGTAACATGCCACTCACACACTTAGCCAAATTTAAGCAAATGTTTAATTGTCAAATTTAAAGTTACAACAGTATTTTTAGTTACCTAAGCATGGATTTAATTTTTGATTTTTGAACACCAATTAGATGAAAATATTTTCTACAACCTTTATGTTTAATACTAAGGTCAGATCCTAGGGTAAAAGGGTCATTTATTTTAATTAAGTGAAAATCATTCAGGACTTTACAAAGAAAAGTGCAAAATTTGGGTCTCTGTTGGCTACGGTTTTGGGACATAAATTCAAGGGCTATGGGTCTAATTTTTGGGGAGGTTTTAGTTTAATGTGTTCCCTACAAGTTTTATATTTTGTGCTAATGCTAATTGTGTCACGTACCAAACACCGGGTTACGTGAAACACCCACAAACAACCATACATCACACCCATCCCGAGAATACACTCAAAATAAACCATACATGCATTGTATATAATCACCAAACAACTTACATTACACAGCCCCAACGCCAGAAAACATGTTATAGCATACATGTTCAAAACTAGCAAAAAGGAAGACTACAGCTCTTCCACCCCTCTAGCAACCCCGGATCAACCTGCGTGACTGGTATCTGAAAAACATTTCAAATCCCACATCGTGAGCCAAAGCTCAGCAGAAACTAGACAAGCATGCAGTATAACCTAAACATGCTAGGAAAATGAGGGGCAGTTTTAGACTCTCTTTCAAGCATTAAAACAGTTTGAAAACACGGCTCGCACGAGCCTCAAAGATAACAGATATATATATATGCAACACATGAACATATATCTAAATCGAATTTCACAAGCCCCAATAAGCTAACTCATGCAATCCATGCACTACGCCCAACATGTTATGAGCAACACACCCAACACATATCTCTCCACGACCTCATTTCCGCCCCTCAGATTCACACGCATTGTCTTTATGACCACATTTCCATCCTTTAAACTATACATATCATCCTAACAGATATCATACCACAGTTAAGGGAAAGCAATAAGAACACAGACAAGGGTAACAACTATAGACTCCTACCCATTACCCTAGTCACCACTTAAGGCTTACTAGGTAATGGCAAGTTCTATACGGAGTTACAACAACGTAAACAACACCATTCACGGAGGCAACCGACTTAGTTTACGGGTTCACAACCCGAGGGCCCTAAGCACCCACCAACCACTTAGTTTACGAGTTCACAACCCGAGGGCTCTAAGCACCCGCCAACCCTGCATCACCAGAACCACGTTCCCGTCCTTCATATGCCCACATGCACATACACAACACAAGGATCTTCTCGGGCTTTCATCGAATGACTACTTCCCCATCTAACATTTCTCAGGCTTTCATCGAAGGACCACTACCCCATCTAATGCAACACATGCCACCCGTGCATACAACACACGCAACGCACGCAACCCGTGCAACACACATAATGCACGCAACCCGTGCAACTATGCAACATGCATCACATGCATCCGCTCCTCAGGGCCCACATATGCATGCCTATAAAACTATGAGTTTTAAAACATAAACCATGTAATTCTGTTACGTAATCCGTACATAAATAAACAGTTATAAATACACATAACTAGTTATAGATGCACATAGCCATATATAACTTCACATCATGATGCCACCCGTCACATAACCGACATCCACTCACATAGACAACCAACAACCCACAAAATCACGCCTAACTCAAAGGCCAACACTCAACCCATAAAAAATTGGATCTCACAAACCAACACCATTTCCCAAAAAGGACCACGGGCCCTAAACACGCCCCAACACAACCATCGCAAACCCAAGATAACCACACGTACCCAACGCAAACCCGACGGTGAATAAACACCACGCACTTAACCGTGCACCAACACCCACGTCTAACCATGCACGTCACCGAAGGACGGCATCTTAACAAACACCTGAGGCCACTACGCGACCCCCGAAACCACAACACGATCAATCAAACCCTAAAACCCAACCACTGAACCATAAACACACAACCCAGCACATCAGTGAACTAGTCCTCAGCCCCTAGTCGATTGAAAACTCTTGGGAAAGCCAAAAACCCAAACTAGAAACATTTCAGTCGACTGAACCCCATACAGAATCATATTAGTTGACTGACCTCCAGGTCCAGTCGACTAACCTCCCTCGAAAATTATTTTTAAGCCACGGTTTTAACTTTCAAAACCTTGAATCAAAGCCTCCAAACTCTCATCTAACACCCTCAGACACACACACGCCAATGCCTAACACCAAGATCTCAAAAGAAACACCCGACACCCGATTTCATCTACTAAAATCGAAGATAAACAGGTTTTATACCCAAAACCCAACATGAATGTAAAATCAGATCTACAGCAATCTAACCGTTAAAAACACACACGATTACATGTAGCACCCTTATAAGACATGAGAGTCTATGATCCTATCTCGGTGAGTTAAAAACTCGATGCCTCAAATCACATGCAAAACCAAGCTTTATCGGAATAGAATTTTATCCAGATGAACGCGTAGCCCACCATGCAAAAAGCAAAGATCCGTTGTTGGATCATTGAAAATTGAGCCCCGGGCCACCGAGAAATTAAAGAGAATGTAGAGAGAAAAAGGAGGAAACTTAGTAGAAAAGTTTTGAAAATATCTTTTGCAAATATCTAACTCTAGATATATATAGGCCTCCAAAAAATTTAAATTTTTTTTGAAATTTGCACCGCAACGCCCCACGGCCCTGGGAACCTGCCCCGCATGCATATCTAACCCGGATCATGCATCAAAAGCATATAAAAACATGCTATCACAAAAACACGAAATGCGCATCGAAAAACGCAAAAAAAGTAAATGGGCCAGGGTCTCACAAATTGCTTGGAACAAGTTGGTGATCTTGGCTAATTTATAAAGTGGGTTCAATTAGCCCTAAAAGGGTCTACAGAACTAGTTCTCAACAGAAAAGTCATAAGACCTTTGGGGTATCATCCGAGGGTATTTTGGGCTAATGTTTGCTTCGTATTTATTTTAATATGTTAGCTTCATTTTTCATGAAAACCACTTTTGGATTTGGTCATTAAATACTTAGGTTTTTGGTCCCACAAAAATGTGTGACAGAGAGCTCTGTCAGTCACTGAAACTCAACAGTGACCTATCAAGACTTCATATTATTGGCTCCATTTTGGTGGACATCAAGATAAATATGTTATCTACAATTTTTATGGTTTAACCTAAGCTCGGTTCTCAATTTAACTTAGGGTTTTTGTGTCTGCAACTCAGAGTAGTCAAAAACTGACACTCTTTGGTAAAAAGGGTATATCTGGAGTTCTAGCCAATGAAATCACTTCAAACTAATTTTTTATGAAAGAGAACTTAAAAATATAGGTCTGGACATAAAAACCACATTTAGATCATATTTCTACAATTAGTTATGGTGATTTGGAATTCGTGGCAGAATGTTGGTATGCCCAGAAAATTAGGTTATCTAGGGTTTTGGTAGCTTAGCTCATTTTATGTTTAATTTTAATGTATTTTCTTTGCATGCATGTCATATATTCATACAAACCAAAGTTCCAGAATCTATTCAAACCATAAAATGCAAAAATACTCACATGTAAGCACATGCAACACTTGATCATACATGAACAATCCATAATCTATTCTTACGATGCCTTTTTGAGTGAATCATTGTTTCTTATTCTTAGGGTTGATTATAGAGATGGATTGAGAGCTATTTTATGAGAAAATGACATAAGGTTTTAGGAGATTTACTTATTTGTTTTGATGCTCTAAAGATTGAAGAAGGGTGGGACTTGGCTTTATTGCTCACACCTTAAACCTTCTTAGCTTCTCCTTCCTTCTCCATTCCTTCTTCTCTCCTCCTTCTCTTAAGAACACTTAGAATATTTTTGGTGGCCCTCCCTCACTTCTCTCAGCCAAAAATTCATAGAGGAGAAGGGATGTCTGGTGTGTTTTTATGACAAAAATATAATAGAGATATAATAATTTCATAGAAGCCTAATTTTGAATTTTTCTCAATTTTAATTGGTTGCATGGGAGGTGGGGCCTTTTTAAGACTTCAAAATCAGATTTGTGCAGCTTGGGGATTCGACTGGGGTTGTTTGGGAAAGAGAAATCTGATATTGCATTAATTTTGCGGTTTAAATTGTATTTTAGTACCATTATGTGCAAAAAATGTATAAAATATTAATTTTATATATCTTTTTGGTATCTTAACCTACTAAAACTTATTATATTAATGTTCTTTTAATTAATTTAGTCTTCCCATGAATTATCATAATTTTGATAGCAATTACTTAAATAGATATAGGCTTTTAAGTCAATTTAAGCAGTTTGACAAGAATTGAATTTTTGACTTATTTATTGTGTAGAGATTTTAAATAATAATTTGTTGCTTTTGTTATCCTATATTATTATATTATTATGTATATTACTTGTATAAAAAGTATTACATCATAATAATGCTTAATTTACACAAATGTTTCTAATTGTTAAGCTTAAAAAGGTAAAAAGTAACTTTTTGGGCATAATTCCCTAGGTAGCCAGCCATGCAAGGGTATTTTTGTCATTTTTGTTGTTATTTTGTATTTTATTATTTAATTATTTATAAATATCTAATTTTGGGTGTCCATGTGTCAAAATTCATATTTTTAAAACTTTTTACTATACTAGGGGCAAAATGGTCATTTTACCCTAATTATGAGAATTTTTTATTTTTAATTTCATATTTTATGTTATTTACATAATTTAGACTGCCACAAGACTCTTCTAAGTATTAGGATTTTTTCTCTGAGTATTTGGTCTTTTTAGGATTTTTTGGCCGAATTAGGATTTCGGGTTGAGTCAGGGTTTCTATACTTCTGGCGACCTAAGTTCTTATTGTCTATCCATCACTAATTCTAGTGTTTGAGCTAGGTTGTTACAGTGTTGCCGTTGGTAATCTGGTTGACCCTGCACAAACGAACCCACTAGTGTTCCTACCATGCTTGGTACACTGCCTCCCTAAGGATAGTTCCTGCGAATATGCCCTGACTGGCCACACACAAAACAAACTAGCGATTCCCTCCCCTACGACTAAACTGGTACTTAACCTTGGGACTATCTCTGCTGTGGGCAATCCATCATATGATGCCTTGGCTGTCTGCACCGGAAGCAAATGATATCCTCCCGTTCTGACCTACTAGGTGAAGCCACTGATGATACTGGTGGTGAAGACTACTATCATGATCCAAAAGGATAAAAACCAGGGTCAAAGGACTTCTGCCTCTTCTTGGAGCGACCATCTGACTGAGCCTCTACTCCACTCTGTTATGTCCTGACTTCTCCAAGTTCATGAGTCTCATTCAGAGTGTTCTCGATCACTACTACCGACTCTACCAACTCTGTGAAAACACGCAGCCTTAATCCTGCCACTCGCTACCTAATCACAGGCCTCAAACCCCTTTAAAACCTCCTCGATCGCAGCTTGTCTATTACCACCAATTTCGATGTAAAGTGGGACAAACTAGTAAATCTGGTTTCATACTGCACAATACTCATCAACCCCTAAGTGAAAGTATAGAACTCATCTTTGTATGAGTCCCTGGAGGAAGCAGGAAAGTATTTCTCAAAAACACCCTCGTAAAAGCTACCCACATGCCCTCCACGGTATTCTTGGAATATTTTCACCACTCATGGGCGTCACCTCTTAACTAAAAAGTGGCAAAAGATACCGTTAGATCTTCCTCAACTAACTACAGTGTATCCAAAATCCAGGTGGCAAGCTCTAACCATTCTGTAGCTACCGTGGGATCAAGATGCCCAGTGATGGTAGGAGGGTTAAGATGCTAAAACTATCGCATCCCAAACGTCGCCCTCGGCTCGGGAACTCTCTCTCTCTCCCTAGCAGTCTCAGCTAGCTGACGGATGGAGACTACCATCTCACGCAGCAGCTCTAATGCGTCTAACAGTCCTTGGGGAGCATTTGCATCCCCAGTATCAAGGATTGGCATATCCCCTTAGCCTAAACCACAGCCACGACCACGGCCTCGTCCTCTCCCCGTAAACATCACATCTATATGAAAGGAACACAAAGCATAAGATGCAGCACGTCACATTAACAAAAATATTAACCACATAATTATGCTAACACTTTGCCATATACAATCATGCAAACATGTCTCACATACCAAGGAGAACTGACAATAGTGATGAGTCTATTTGGGTAACCCACTTAGATTCCTTATTAGATAATACGTTGGCCAAACACATTTCTAACTTGGCGTCCAAGTTTGTCAATCCAAACGCCTAAAGGTAAGACTAATCAATCCTAAGGTTTAACACCTATGCTTACATATACACAAAATTCTCATACTCAACAAGTTATCATGTTCATATTATCAAAACTTATAAACACATACAATCAAGCACATGCAATCAACCTCACAAGGTGATGCACCCACTTTCCACAGCTCTTAGGTATTCGAACCCAGATCTCTGATACCATTTATGACAACCCAAACCCAGGGTCTCACTCTCAAGATAAAAGACATGCATGCATTAAATATAATTGCTAACAGGTTTACAACACATGGCTACAACACGATAAATATGTAAAACATTACATGATCCAAAAAGAAACAAAAAAGAAGACTATAGATCTTCTGCCCCACCCGGCTCCTCCAGATCAACCAACGTGATCATAAGCACCAGAAAAACGTTTTAAATCCCACATCGTGAGCCAAAGCCCAGTAGAAAATAGACTAACATGTAATAAAAGCTAAACATGCTAACAGAATAATATGAATGCTATGACTCTCCCAAGCCTCAAAAAAGTTATTTTCAATGATTCGCACACAATACATGCATCTTTATGGGCTTTCACCGTGGGACTACTGCCCCAACTAATGCAAGCGCACCCCACCATGAGAAAATATCACGTTTTACAATGCCATGTCGTCCATCTAGCCATAAAGACCATCCAACTTTAAAATCAGGCTCAACCCCATGGGTTAGCTCCAAACCTCTAAACTCAATTTTTCACAAACGTTTACACAAATCTTTGCCTTTTTCTAAAACTCACCTATTGAAAACCATGGACCCAGACACGTCCAACATGATAGAAAAAGAAGCAAAAACACCCCAAACAGGAGTTCAGTCGACTGAAACCCACCATTCAGTCGACTGAAAAGCTACTAGAATTCCACAAAATTCTCAAGTGACCAAGTTAGTCGACTGAGTCACCAACTTCAGTCGACTGAACCCTCTCCCGGGCCATTCACTCAACTAAACCACCCACCTCAGTCGACTAAATGTTGGAAAAAAGCTCTAGTCGACGAAAAACTTCACAGATCCACGCACTGGTCTAAATCAAACCAACCAAACTCGCAGGTTTTGAAACCCATGGACATACACGAGTCCACAACTTCGAAAGAAACTATAAAACACTTTTAGAAACATTTTCGTCCAAATAAGAGCATCCAAACACATTTTAAGAACATAAACCAACTTTTCAATCATTTTTAAATGGTAAAAACACATACAAATTCACGTTGCATCCCTTTAAGACATGAGAGTCTAGGATCTTACCTCGTTGAGTTAAAAACTCGACGCCTCGAACTCTGTGAAAAACAAACTTCGTCGAAACGAGATTCTATCTGGATGAATGCAAAGCCCTCGGCATGGATAACAACGATCCACTATTCGATCGCCAAAAACTAAGCCTGGACCCAAAGAAAATCTAGAGAAAAGGCAGAGGTTTTGAAATGAAACTTAGCTATGAAGCTAAGGGTTTTTAAAAATATCTACCTAAAGCTGATATTTATAGGGCCTACTAAAAATTTTTTTTTTTTGAACCACAACGCCCAACGGCCATGACATCAATCCCAACATGCATTTCTAAGCTCGAACATGTATTAAAACACAGATAAACATCCTATTCCAACAAGATTAAAACAGCAATTAACATGCCAAAAAACATCGCAAAATTAAAACGGGTCAGGGTCTCACATTCGTATATTGTTTTCCCGTGAAACAAACAAATCCTGTACGCTTGAATTTTATATTCCAGTTTTGTGTTGCATTCCCGTTACCTCTTATTTTCTTTTGTAATCTCTGTTGCCCTTAAAAACAACATACATACGGTTTGATTTTGATCTATTTTAGGAGTTTCAAGTGCTAATTTAGCTTTGATTGTTGTTAATTGACCGTTTAGTTGGTGTTTCTAGGATATAATTTGGTGTTAGGAGGCGTTTTAGTTCTTGAAATGGTTAAGATCTGATTAATTATGGTTTATTGGGAAACCTGTTGAGAAGAAGACCAGGTTATATGGGGTGTTGCCACTAGGTTTTGGGAGCTTGCTTGGATAAAAAGATTTGTAGGCTATAAAGGAATGTTTTTTTTGTTAATAAAAGAAAAGAGAAATTAATTTTGAGTGAATACTTATTTGATTTTTTATTAAAGGGGAATTATGTCATCCTAAAGTGGAAGTTTGTTGGATTGCATGGATTAATTTGATGTGTTCAGCATGTTAGGAAGAAGAGATTGGTTATGGAGTTCAATGGAAGGTGGCTTAGATAGCATATAGCTGACTAATTGTAGCTGTATCTATAGAAACATCTATCAGTTCATTAAAACTCCAATGTAGGGAGTCCAACATTTGCATATATTAGATACTAGGACAAACTACACACATTGTGTGCAAGATTATTGATTTTAATGGGAAAAGTTAGGGAAAGTTGTTAATGCGTTTTTTTTTTGCTTTTATTTGCAGCCCAATGACAAATAACATTTTTATAATTTTTTACAAATAACATTTTTATTTGCAGCCCAACGACAAAAATTTTTATGTCAATTTTTAATACAATGACTAGATTTTTTGCTTGGTTGCCTAAACATCACAGCAAGTTTTTTTGGGATGGCTTTCAAAGGTCTCACAACAAGTTTTTTTGTTTTTGTGTCTTCCTATTCTTCTCTTTTTACCAAATCACAACTTCTAGGAGGTTGAGAACAAAACTTGAGAATACAAATACCATGGCTTTATGATTTTTTGTCCTCATCTTTTAAACATCTAATTTTTAGTGTGAGACCCTGACCCGTTTTAATTTTTGCGATGTTTCAACTTCTTGTTATTCGTTTTCGTGATAGCATGTTTATATGTGTTTTTATGCATGTTCGAATTTAGAAATGCATGCGGGGTTGGATACCGTGGCCATTGGGTGTTGTGGTACGAATTTTAAAAAAAAAAGATACTTTCGTGGCCTATAAATATCTACCCCTAAATATTTTCAAATGATATTTTCCATCTCTCTAGCTTTTGAAACCCTAGAAAGTGCTGCCTTCTCTCTAACTTCTCGAGGGCCTGGGGCTTGATTTTTGACGATTTGACAGCTCATCCTTTCTATCGGCATCAGGGGCTACGCGTTCATCCGGATAGAATTTCATTATGGTAAAGTTCTTTTCTTCACGTGGTTTGAGGTGCCAAGTTTTTAACTCATCGAGGTAAGATCCTAGACTCTTATGTCTTAAAGGGTGTTACGTGAAATCTTATGTGTTTTTATAGTTTAAAATTCATAAAAAAATCTATTTATGTTTTGAAAAGTCAGGTTTTGGTTCAAAATCGTTTTTGGTGATTTTCGATAGGATGAAATGAGTTTTTGAGGTGTTGCTTTTGGTGTTCTTTAGTAGTTTTGGGCTTGGGTATGTCTGAGGGTGTTGAAAGAGAGTTTGGAGGCTTCGATTCTGCGGTTGAGAGGGTTGTTCCAGTAGTGAGAGTCGATTTTCGCAGTGGTCCAGTTGACTGGACTAGGCTGTTCACTCGACTGGGTCGACAGTAGGGTGTTTTAGTCGACTGGAGGTGGTGATTGAGTCTACTGACCTGGGTTTGGGCTTCCTATTTCTTTTCCAATAGCTTTTCAGTCGACTAAATTATAGGGTTCAGTCGACTGAAGTGCTGTTGGGGCTGTTTGTTGCTTTGAGTGGTCATGTTGTAGCCGTAAAGGTTTGTTTATGTTTTGTTGTTGTCCTCGGGGATGACGTGGGTTTGCTAGACATGGTCGGGTGTATGACGTGTTTAGGTTCTATTTTTTTTTCTAAAAGTGGGTTTTCAGGAAATATAGTGTTTGGGTGAAAATTGAGGTTTTAGAGGTTTCGAGTTAGCCTTCAGGGTTGAGTTTCGTTTCGTTGGTTGTTGGTCATTTGGGTTAGTGGATGACGACTTATGTGGCGGGTTGTGTGGTTTGAGATGTCATTATGTGTAACGTAGTGTTTGCATGTGGTTTTATGCATTAAAACTCTGGTTTTATTTATGCATGTGTTGCGTGGGTCGAGTGTGTAGCATGTGACGTGATTTTGTAAGACGTGGCGTTTTGTGCATGTTTTTGTGTGTTAAAACTATGCTTTTAAAGATGCATAATGAGGGGCGTATATGGTCCTACGGTAGAACCTGTAAAGATGCATAGTGAGGGGCGTATATTGGTCCTACGGTGAAAACCCATGAAGATCTAGGTGTTATGTGTGTTGCGTATGTTAACTCTGGTTTACGATGGATGAACAGTACTCTGATATTTGTTAACTCTGGTTGACAATGCATGTGTGTGTGTGTGGGAATATAAAGGATGGAAAAGAGGTCCTGACAATGCATGTTTTTGAGTGGGAATCTGAAGGCGCATGTGTTGCATGTGTAGCGTAAGTTGCATGGATCGCAAATGTGGTATGGGATGTGTTAGGTGAATCAATGTGGGTTTGATAGAACTGTTGTTAGGGCTTTTGAGAGTCGATATGCATATATATATATTTACCTATTTTCTTTTAAGCTGCATGCGAGTCGTGATATAAAACCATTTTCAAACCATTTTTTAGACTCTTGAGAGTCGTGATACAAAATCATTTTCAAAATATTTTCGAGGCTCGTGGGAGTCAAAAAGTTTCTTATCCTTTGTATCTCATCTGTTGATGAAAACTGTTTTAAGGCTTGAAAGAGAATCAAAAACCACACATTGTTTTCCTAACATGTTTAGCTTTTATTTTATGTTTATCTAGTTTATGTTGAGCTCTGGGTGAAGGTGTGGAATTTAAAATATTTTTTAAGTACCGGTCACGCAAGTTGATCCGGAGAAGTAGGAAGGGCAGAAGATCTGTAGTCTTCCTTTTTGTTTCTTTTTGGACCATATATGTTTACATGTTTTCGGTATTGGAACCGTGTATTGTATGCCTTTTGGCGATTATATTAAATGCATGTCTGTTCTTAATCTTGAGAGTGAACATCGAGTTGGGTGTTATTTTTTTGCCTTGTACGGTTGTTCTTTGGTGTTTCACGTGACCCAGAATTTAGGGCATGACATTCAGTGTTTGGTTTCATTAAATGGTAAATTGTATGGTAGCTTGAGATGTTTATTATGATTTAAACTTGAATGGTATCTTTTTGGAATGATCTTCCTAAACAAATTTAAAAGACTTGCCCTATGATGCAAAAGACTTGCCCCATGTATTTTTGCTCAGTTAGTTGGTTCGTAAATTGAACAGAACTATGATTTTTTTTTTGTTATTTTTGTTTTCTTTTCCTCTTTTTAGATCTCTATTTTATGTTGTGTTTGATTTGTGGTAGTAGCACTGTGAGCAAAATGGCAAAATGGGTATCTGTTGTGCACATCCATTTTCCATTCTCTTGATACGAAAACATGCACACTCATAGAAAGAAATACTTTTATTTGAGATATGTACTTGGATGCAAATAATCACCTTTGGAGTTTTGTGGGTCTTTAGCTTTGTTTTGAACTTCTCAAAGAACCATCATTGAAGTTTTGGTAGATTTCTCTCTAAATGCTTTACTTGAAGAAACATTGAACTATTATTAAACACTGTTTTGTGTCAGCAATGTGCAATATGCTGTATATGAGTTTGGTCAAATAGTTCAATTGGCCTTTCGTTTCAACTCTTTGTTTGTAATTTGAAGGAAAGGCCTTTTATGGCTCGCCAGTTCTGAGGGAAAGACCTCTAACAACTATTTGTTGGTTTAGGACTCTGTTATTGAATTTCATTTCTTTCCCTTTTCTCTATTCTTAAATTATGTGAGGTTGGAGATTTTATGTAAAATGGTTTTATTTTGTTTATTGTTTGCTTTTATAGCTCATTGTTGATTTCTTCAACTTTATTTTGCAAGTTCTAATCATGGATAAAATCACTATTTTTGGCCATGTAATATTTATTACACATATAAGTTGCTTTTCTTTATACCGTTTCTTTTTTGACGACATTAACATTTATATTATTTTAACATACCTTTTTCATTTTTTTCGTAGCTGGATGGAGACTTGGATCGAACTATAAGATAAATACTTATATGTTTTTAATTAATACGTCCTTCACTTTAGTTCCTAAGATTTTGTTTATATAGGTTAAACTTCTTCGAACAAACAATGTTGGCGTTGTTATTTGCAATGAGTTTGAGCTTAAACAAATTCGCATGCAGAGAGTAAGCTTCCTAATTGTGTCGATTTGCTTAACATTATACATTTTCAAATATTTAATTTCTTATTTATTCTTTTTCTATTAAAAGGAATCAAATGTGTCTTCGAAAGGGAAAGAGAAGGCAACCATTGAAAAAGAAAATGCAGCACCTCATGTGGTAAGTTTTGGATTCAGCAATTTTATATCTCCAGCAGGACTAAAAGAACCCTTTCCTAATAAACTACATTTTTTGGATTCTTCAAGGCTGAAGCTTCTTTTCTAGTAAACTGAATTAACCATTTAACCTCCATTTGCCTAGGAAAAGAATGCAAACGGACCTGTCAAGTGGGCTTAAAAGAGCCTAAGTTACGTAGTTACATAGTTATTTTAACTTTTAACAATAGGAGTATCTTTAGGCAGTCCTAATTTGAATCGCAACAAGACATTTGCTATTATTTTTTGAACACACATTTGCTATTATTTTTTGCTACCGAGGGTTTATTTGATTTAAAAGAGTAGTCCAAGAGACAACGGTTACGACCTCAAAAGCCAAGCCTTTTTAAAACAAAATACATATTCTGGGTAAAAAAATATTTTCTTTTTAAAAGAAGCATAGGCCATTTTAAAATCCCCTAGAAGCACAAGAGTTTGAATGAAGCATAAACCATTTGAAAACACTTTTTGTAAACCGTTGTACCAACCAACAAAAACCATAATACAACAAACGCAATGTTTCTCTCGAAAGCAATAAATCATGCATACATCAGCACCACGGCCAAAATTACATATGCATTACAACATATTACATCCAAACATGAAACATATACAAAATGTAAAAACTACCTAACAAAGACAAAACATCAGTCTTGTCATCAGCAACCTCCAGGCACCTCAAGGTAAACCTACAGGATCACGTTCACCTGAAAAGGTTTTTACAAAATCCCACAACGTGAGTTGAATCCCAATAGAAACATACTATATAAAATCGTAAAGCAGGATATGCAATCACATGTGAGCTTCAAAACGGTTTTACTTCATAAAACTCTAAATTTTCCAATCAGACTCCCATAAGTCTCAAAACAGTTTTTCATCCTCAAAACCAAGCATTTCAACAATGCCAAACAATATAGCAAGTATATACAACAAGGTCATATGTATGTCGTACTCTTTCACGGTCTTTCACCGTGGGATACTACTAACCTAATCATCAAATTCTTCGTGGTCTTTCACCGTCGAATAATCACGTGCACTTGCCCTAATATGCAACCCTTCGCAGTCTTTCACTGCCGGACAGTCACTCAGACGTGCCCTAGTATGCAATTCTTTGCGGTCTTTCACTGCCGAACAGTCACTCAGACGTGCCCTAGTATGCAATTCCTCCCGGTCTTTCACTGCCAAACAGTCACTCAGATGTGCCCTAGTATGCAATTATGCACCGTGTGATCCACAGATATGAATACGCACACAACCATGTATTCTATATCTACATGCTTACCATCGTATCATTAACATAATCATTGAGATAAACATCTCCAATAAACACAGTTTTTAAGATTTTTAGAAATCATTCGTTTTCAAAATTGCCTTTTGAAAACCATGAACATCCACACGTCATATCATGTAATAAACCAAGAAAAAGCACAAAACATGTTTTTATCCGAACAAACATGGTTTAAACATAAAATATGACATTTAAAGCATTTTTAACTGGTGAAAAAGTATATAACTCACGTAGCACCCTTTAAAGACAACATAATCTAGGATCCTACCTCGTTGAGCCAAAAGCTGGACACCTCGAAAAACAATCCTCGACGAAATAGGATTATGTCCGAATAGATGTGAAGCCCCTGGCACCAATACCAAGGATGTACTGTCTGACCGCTGAAAATCTTGCCCCGAGCCCATCAAAATCTAGAGAGAAAGCAGAGATTTTATATGAGAGAAGAACCAGATCTAAAAATAATATCCCAAAATATCTGGCATGTCTAATATTTATAGACTAAGCACAAATTCAAGGGTTCAATCGACTGAATCTTCATCCTAGTCGACTAGATGAGGCTACTAGAATCTCAAAAATCACCCACCACCATGGGTGAGTCGATTGGATAGCCCAATCCTGTCGACTGGATCACCATACTGTCAGCCTTGTCGACTGGATCACCCAGTCCAATTGACTAGACGACGGAGAAAAATGACTTCTGTTTAAGAATAGGTTTTACAGCCCTTTGCCAAACCAAACATGCCTTTTTCGAACCTAAACAAGCGCTAAATACATATGCACATGCTATTCTACTATGAAGAAATAAAAATCCAAAACACCGAGGTCAAGAGTTAACTCTAACTTCATCAACATTTAAATCATTTCAAAAATGAAATAGGTTGGGGCCTCACAACTCTCCCCGTCTTAAAGGAATTTTGTCCCTGAAATTCAACCCTAAAACTCAAGCCAAACACCATCTCATCAACCATCAACAAACCCGAATGCCAACCTAGCAACATTGAAATCCCAAACCTGTCATCACACGAGGTAAACACAACTTGAAGATTCGATCTTCACATAAACTGCCTGCACGGGCAATTCCCACTGACACCACTGTCTTCGTGAGATATCCATGAAATGTCGAATCAAGATCCAACTCACACTGCCGAACCTCAGAACATAACTCTCGCCATATACAAACCATTATAGCGATAAGTGCGTAACATGAGACCAATCCACCATGGAACATGAACCCAAACACTCTCTACTCTAGGACATAGAGACTACCACTCTCGTTCTCACCACCACATACTAGCCAAATCGCACCTCACAATGCGCACCAAGGACTATCTCCACAAATCAAAACACACGACGTCGAATCCTAACATCGGTAACGTGAAGCCACAAACTGCATGCACAAACTCTACTCGAGTTCTGACGATTACCAAATGACCACCGACTTTGATACCACATCATTACTCTACTAATGCCAGCAACGCCATTGCGAAGCTAACATGAAGCTGATCCACGAGTAACAACACAAATATCCAACTACAGAGAGAAGCTCACTTAACCCACCTAGAATACCAAAAAATGAATCTCATCTAAACTTTCGTTTCTGTTCGATCTTCCATCATCTCACCCTAGAGAAACACTAGGTGATACACCATTATCCCAGACAAGGTTCCACGCAACTGAAAACCAATTCGGCATCACAGTCACAAGGTCACCTGACTCCAACGAGTCACCTGACCAGGCACGTCACGTAGATAGAACATCTCATAGGCATCCAATAACCTATACAAACCCAATCGTGTCTCCCGGCCAGCCGCGCATCCCTACGCGTCACTACACAACTCAATATCTCGCCATCATATCTCTGATGCCAAGTCTAGAGATCAACCTCAAATCAAACATGATCGCCGTCATCTAACAAAGCAACTATGATGACTGTCATCCAACGTCAACCCCAACGCAAAACACATACATCAATTCCTTGAGTTCACAATTACAGAATATTCAAACCCAAGACACCAACCAAGACTTATGTCTCACACTTAGCAATTCTCTCATATACAAAACTTATCACGGCCTTTCCATCCTCAACCAAACAATCACGTCGGTCCAAACAAGCTACGCCAACTAAGGCTTCTCAAACATCGAATCCTTTCCGTCTCATACCTTACTGTATTCTTAGGATCACTATTCGAACAAACGGTTACGCCACAATATAACACTTACCACAGTCAACAACCACTCCTCGACTCTAAGAACTCTAAACAGTTCAAAGTCCCCCAACAGAACGTAAAGCCAGACTCACAAAAGTTTATCAGAACCCACCATGTGAATATCACAGCTGTACGGTTCTGACAAAATTCCCACGCTGCCAAGAGCTAAAAGTACAACCATACCCACATAGTCTATAACAAACTGCACACAACGGTTTACAATCCTCAGCTGATCACCGCAAAGAACTCTATGTATCAACACTAATTCCCTTATCAACAAGAACAAGCGGCACAGGGAACACAACCTAAATGGTTCAACCATCATACATAGCAAGTCATACTCTGACTAGGTTACCACGACCCACCATGTTTACCACACCAATACATACTCTGTTATGGTCCCCAACCGCAGGAGCAATCGGATGCCAAGTCACACACACAGACGCTTTACATCCACGAAGGCACGTAGCAATGAATCACACGTTAAAGCCACGAAGAATCCGTTATACAATCACCCGATAACGGCGAAAAAAGTTTTCGAGGTACACTTAAAGAACCTCAATACGGATACAAAATCCACATAGATTTTCATAGTCTCAAAACACAACCAAATCAAAACCAATCAAGATCCCGACATCTCTATCGAACCAAGATGAAACAACTCGTACCCGATAACCGTCGATAAGGAAACTCTCTCTCCGTTCAGAGAAAAGAAAAGGGTCAACAAGAAATCATGACCCAACCTTAGCGTACTCCCAGTACACACTAACACTTGGCCCCTAAAGAACCTTGTAAATCTTACTTCGAAGCCACATTGACCACAGTCACTCAGCTGCTATGAACTCCGATCATGATACTCAGATCGTCTGTTACACCGAGCTCTCGACTCTCTGACATCATTCACACACATACGAACACCATCAATCCTTATACCTTGTACAACACATCCCATAGGACTACAAGCTCATCACCAATCATACACGGAGACACACGACAACATTCCTATTGTGCCACAACCTCACTTCACAAGGTTGCCCTTCTCTGATCTAACGCCAACTAAGCAAACCTCAGCTACATCACGGCCTCGAGCCCACTATCCGACCAACTCACATAGAAAGTGCATGGCAACACACAAAGGAAACCCAATCTTGAGACCTTTCATCTAGAATTACTAATAAGTCCTATAACCATGCAGACACCTTTGCACTCTCGCTCTCAAAACACACATCGATCACCGGCTTCGTATCCCATGATTTCTCACCTATCGCCCCAGGCAAGCCAAACCACATGGTACATTGCTGAACCTTATTACTCCACACTTCGTTTCCATGGGCAAATAACATACCCACCTCTAAACATAAGGTCGAACACAAACAATCTCCAGACATATCACACCTTGGATACACCGCCTCAGCACTAAGTCAACCTCACTTTCGAACCCGTCAACGACCCTTTCAAACCTCATACACCCAGCACGGTTTCCAAACACAATCCCCTAATCACTAGGGTAATGAATAAACCACAGACCTTTATTCTCGTAGAAATCCTACAGAACTGATACTCGTCGCATGTTAGAATCGTTACCTGAACCCTTGCACATTCCAACACCACCGTGATCCATGCTCATCCTAGTATATTTGCAACTCATACTCGTTCCCATATTCTCGAGCGTACTCACTCATAACTCAGTTCTCAAACCTCAATAGGGTATACAGTGTCCAAGGTCATCAAAACTACTCAGATTACCAACATTATCCTCAGATGCTACTTTGACTACCTCAACATCCTGGTGACTACCATCAACATCCAGCTGACTACCATCAACAACCTACTAGCAGGGAATTTCCCCAGAACCACCCACGTTCTGCTATCTCCACATACACCCGACTAAGGATTACTACGCTCTCATATACTATGTTCCCGTCTATACCCTATCCCGAGTACACAGCTCATGACATAGCATGGTTCAAGACATACATAATCCATCACATGGCCAAAACTATATACACCAAATCTTAATCGAAAAGGATCATCACAATCCACACATCCATTCACAAATCCAGTTATAAGAACTGATTCCCCAGGGTCACTGACACCCCGTCACCTTTACTCATAAGGGGCTATCCATAACACAACCTCAACTCTCAAGAGGAGCCAGCTATCATAGCCAAAGCCATTAACCATGCTTTGACTACACCCAAACAAACTCTGCTCATACTAACACTCAACAGTCTACCAACCGAGGCTAACCTCACGCGGCTAAACCTAACTCACCAACGAGTTCCATAATGCACCAAGCGATCGGCTCTCAACCCATAACCCTGCCTTTTAACAACCAACTGCAATCGAGTTGCACATCCAAGACCCAAACCATGGTCTAGTCATCTCCAAGGGAGTACAATTTATATATAAAAGAAATACAGAACACCACAACCTATTATGTTATTTCTAACACGTATCACATAATTATGCTAACACAGCCAAAACAATCATCAGGTATAACACACATACCGAGGAGAACCAACAAGAATGACGCATCACTTCGGATAACCTACTTAGATTTCCTACTAGAAATCACGTACGCTAAATGCGTTTCTAACTTGGCTTCCAAGTTTGTTAATCCAAACGCCCGAAGGTAAGACTAATCAATCTTAAGGTACAACCTTCGTACTGACATATACACAATAAGCTTCCATGTAAACACAGACAACCAAGCACACACACATCTTTTTTCAGAAGGTGATGCACCCTCTTTCCACGACTCTTAGATATTCAAACCCAGAGCTCTGATACCAAGTTGTCATGCCCCAAACTCTGGGTCATGTGAAAAGCCCATGAAAAACCCCCAAAATTGCCCCGACACAACGGATGAAAAACCATGAAGCCAAGCGAGGAAAAAACCTTTATAAAAATGTACTACCGAGGGTTTATTTGATTTAAAAGAGTAGTCCAAGATCCTACGGTTACGACCCCAAAAGCCAAGCCTTTTTAAAATAAAATACAAATTTTGGGTAAGAAATTTTTTCTTTTTAAAAGAAGCATAGGCCGTTGTAAAATTCCCTCGAAGCACAAGAGTTTGAATAAAACATAAACCATTTGAAAACCCTTTTTGTAAACCGTTGCACCAACCAACAAAAATCATAATACAACAAACCCAATGTTTCTCTTGAAAGCAATAAATCATGTATACATCAGTACCATGGCCATAAGAATTACATATATGCTTTACAACATGTTACATCCTAACATGAAACATATACAAAAGGTAAAAACTACCTAACAAAGACAAAACATCAGCCTTGTCATCAGCCACCTCCGGGCACCTCAAGGTCAACCTACTAGCCCACGTTCACCTGAAAAAGGTTTTTATAAAATCTCACAACGTGAGCTGAACCCAATAGAAACAGACTATATAAAGCCATAAAGTAGGATATGCATTCACATATGAGCTTCAAAACGGTTTTACTTCATAAAATCCCAAATTTTCCATCAAACTCCCATAAGTCTCAAAACAGTTTTCCATCCTCAAAACCAAGAATTTCAACAATACAAAATAATACAGTAAGCATATGCAACAAGGTCATATGCATGTCGTACTCTTTCACGATATTTCATCGTGGGATAATACAAACCCAATCATTAGATTCTTCGCGGTCTTTCACCGTCGAACAGTCATGTGGACTTGCCCTAATATGCAACTCTTCGTGGTCATTCGCCGTTGGACAGTCACTCAGACGTGCCCTAGTATGCAATTCTTCGCGGTCTTTCACCGTCGAACAGTCACTCGGATGTGCCCTCGTATGCAATTATGCACCGTATGACCCACAGATATGAGTACGCACACAACCATGTATTCAATATCTACATACATACCATCGTATCATTAACATAATCAACGAGATAAACCTACATCTCCACCAAACATTTAAAATCCAAGCTCAACCCCGAGGGTTAGCTCCAAACCTCTAAAACACGATTTTCAAGATTTTAGAAAATCTTTAGTTTTCAAAATCACCTTTTGAAAACCATGAACATCCACACGTCATATCATGTAATAATCTAAGAAAAAGCATAAAATATACTTTTAATCCGAACAAACATGGTTTAAACATAAAATATGACGTTTAAAGCATTTTTAACCGGTGAAAAAGCATATAACTGCACGTAGCACCCTTCAAAAATAACATAGTCTAGGATCTTACCTCGTTGAGCCAGAAGCTCGAAGCCTCTGGCACTAATTCCAAGGATCTATTGTCTGATTGCTGAAAACTGAGCCTTAGGCACATCAAAATCTAGAGAGATTGCAGAGGTTTTATGTGAGAAAAGAACCAGATCTAAAAATAATATCCCAAAATATCTCTCACGCCTAATATTTATAGACCAAGCACAAATTCAGGGGTTCAATCGACTGAATCCCCAACCCAATCGACTAGATGAGGCTACTGGAATCTCAAAAATCACCCACCACCACGGGTCAGTCGACTAGATACCCCAATCCAGTCGACTGGATCACCATACTGTCACCCCAGTCGATTGGATCACCCAGTTCAGTCAACTAGACGATGGCAAAAAATGACTTCTGTGTTAGAACAGATTTTACAGCCCTTCACCAAGCCATACCTTTTTTGAACCCCAACAAGCGCCAAATACATATGCACATGCTATTCTGCTATGAAGAAACAAAAACCCAACACACTAAGCTCATGAGTTAACTCTAACCCCGTTAACACTAAAATCATTTCAAAAATGAAATAGGTCAGGGTCTCACAATAGAACAACTAAATTTTCCTCAAGCAGTAGCACAAAAATGAGGATTTATGTGAATATGTATGTAAATGTATATTAAATTTAAAAAATTAGAAGATTTGCAAGAGTTTTTTCTAGTAGCCAAGTAGCAGCCACATATCTTTCGGTGAACATGCTGGCATGCAGCAGAGAAATCTTTTAAAACTAAGTTTCATGCAACAAACAATTCCCCCTTCCCTGTTTTCATAAAAGGAAGCTATTTTTCAATATCAATATTTATATGATAGCAAACAGGTCCCTATTTTTTTGTTGTAAAAGGTCAGTTGGCCAATCAAATTGGTATAACAGGCTTAGTGGAATGATTTTTTTTGTTTCGCCGTTCGAAAGAAAATTGGAGTTCTTTATTTTATTATTTGTGGAAAGGAAAAAAAACACTAATCAAAGTTTTATGTTATTTCCCCAAAACTCCATTTTAGATTGTGTATGCTTAAATACATGAAGTAGTAGCTTGCTCACTGGAATCTTGATATTTATTTAAGTTGATTTTCTTGAAATGAAAATGACAAATACAAATTCAAAAGGGAAAGAGAAGGCAGTAGCTGATGGGGTATATTTTCTAACTATTTTTATTACATCTTTTTAAATATATAGTTTTTGTTTTGAAACTAGAAATGCATTGAAGTCTTCCTAGACTTCAAGCTTAGATTCTCAATTTGCTTGGATTCACTCCTGCACTAAATATTGTTTAGGCTTCAAACTTGGAGTTACAAACTCTCATTTTGCAGAGAACCCTCATTGTTTTCTTTATAGGTATTACATTTCTATTATGGAACACTCACAGTTGTGACTTGATACTCTGGTAATTGTGGTGACATAACTGACCTTATGGATATTTTTTAAATTTGAGAACTACTCAAAGAATGCAAGATTATGTAAACTACTCTAATTGGGATTGTTTGTTATGTTTCTTGATTTTTTAGAAGAGGCCACACTTCTATTTTTCTTGACTAATTTGAAACTGATTATTTGGATATGCACAGTATGTTCTTACTAGCTGAAAATTGATTATTTGATTATTTGATTTCATAGGTGAATTGTCTTTGCTATCTGTGAGTACATAAAAGGGATTATTCTATACAGTATGCTAGATTTTTTCTTTTGACCCTCCATTTTGTTTTTTTGGATGTTATGTAGAACTTCCATTGATGTTCTATTTTCTTTTAATTCTTTTAAATTATAGTATAAGCACTATACGGTGTTCCCCATTCATGAATCTGGAACATAAATCAAATTGATGGTTATGTGTCAAGGCCATTTTTCAAATAGGTTTATCCATTCCCATTCATGAATCAGTGACCCGACCCAAAGCTTGCTTTTGTCGATCCATTGCTCAATGTCAAAGCCTAAATGGTTGTTGGTAGTTGTTTAACATGAGTTAATGACTTGGTTAGTCTTTAAACAAAAAATATTGAAACCAAATATTATGTTTTTTTATAATATTCTTATGCGTATCGAGTTCATAGATTCAAGTCATTTTTAAAAAAATGGTGATAAGTATTCAAATTTTACCTATTTCATATTTGGATTTTGGGCAGCCAATGAAAATACATTATTGAGAGCTATGTTAGCCCAACGCTTCCGATGATAACAAGAGTAGTTAAGAGAAATCATTCGACATGGCCGACGTCCATGCCCAGAACAACCATTAGTACCAGTCATAAATGGACCTAAACGAAAGATGATTACAAATGCGTCATCTTTTGTTAACGTGCATCCACAAACACCAAATTTGAATGAAATTGTATCGTGCAGAGAAGTCCAATAACGATGGATAGTATATTTAGTCTTGCTATACCACCCAATCAGGCAGAATTAACTTCAATGCCGCCTCCACAAAATTTAGGTGAAGAATTTCTTGTCATGCCAAGCACGTTAATAGCTATTGAAAATGAAAGTAGGTAAAATTGCATTGTGTATATATTTCTACCATACTAACTGTTACAACAAAGAACTCATGTCAATTAAATATTTGCATTTGTAGACTACCTATTGAGAACCAATTCTTACAAGATAATGTGTGTTTCGGTGATGAGAAATTTGTAGAGGTTGAGCCTTAAGCAGTGGTTGAGGTCCAACCACACATGAATTTAGATTGTTATATCCTCGGCAATATGGATGTACTGTGTCCACATTGTTCAGCCTTACATTGGATGGATGAGAAGTTAGCAATATCAAGTTTTACATGCCCACTTTTTGAAACATGTTGTTTGCAAGGAAAAATTAGGCTACCTTCGCTTATTTCACCTCCTTCATTACTAAAAGGTTTGTATAATGGTAATGATGATCAATCAAAATCCTTTTGAAGGTATACTCGAGAGTACAATGCAGCTAATGCTTTCACAAGTCTTGGTGTGACATTGGATCCAAGAGTACTCAATGGAAGGGGTCCTTCTTCATTCACTATCCATGGTGAGTTGCGACACCGAACGGGGGCATTACTACGACAACCAGGACAAGAAGCAATTTACTCTCAATTGTATATTTACAACCCTTGTTCTACAGTTGATGCTCAGAGTCATAGAAATCCTCACTTGAGAAGAGACGTCCTTCAAACAATTCAGGATACTTTATTAGAAGTTAATCCATTTCCAAAAAAAATTTCTTCGGGCTTATGAGATTTTAAATCAATCGGAATTAGCTTATCAAAATTTACCTGCTTTTCTTCATTACAGTGCGGCCACTGATTGCCGTCAATATAAATTGCCACGACATAGTGGGGTTAGAGATGGAATCGACCATAGTGGGGTTAGAGATATTTTGTTGCATCTGAGAGGAAATAACACACTCATGCGAGTTCATGAGTGCCACCCAGCTTATTTACCATTGCATTACGTTTTATTGTTCCCCTGTCACGACCCAAACACCGAGTCCGTGAACTAAACCCAAAACGTACCTTACACGAACCATGTCCATAGGTAACTTTTTTCAAAACATAATAAAATCCCTTACATATACATTCAAAGGATTTAAACTAAACGAACCAAGTTCCAAAAATTTCATTTCCAAGATTACTATAAATGTTTGAGGCAACATACATTCACATTAAGCTAACATTTTCATTACATCAATTTTCTTAATTTTATGTACAACAAAAACAAAGGAGTTCTAGCATCATCTACTGGCCCTTCCCAAAGGCATCGATAGCTTTGGTGTCACCTTGCTCCTCAGAACCTGAAATGGGTTAACATATATATATGAGCAGGAGCTCGTAGGATAAAGATTAACTCAAATATAATGCATGATTTGTGAGGTGTCATGGGTGTAACCAAAATAAATATGCACATTTCACCAAGTTATTTCCTTTGTACACACACACCCACGCACACAAATTTATCTCCATTTATCCATTTATTTTCCATTACATTAATTCTTTATTTTTTTTCTCGATTTTCACAAAACCGAATCACATCTAATGAACCATTATTGGGTGCAGCATATAGAAACATGTCCTTATTAATTCCCAATAGGCTACGCAAAGTCATTGGGTAATAGATATCTCAATAACTCACCACGACACAACACCACATTTCAGGGGCTAACCCGTGGGTGTGTGGTCCCCATCTTGCGCAGGTTTTTGGTTTTTCACCGCGACGCTGTGCAAGCCCAACTTAATCCACATCAATCTGTATGATTCATTATTGGTTAATTAAATTTATTTTCACAACTCGGGAGTCTAACCACAAATGGTTCCTCTCCCAATCATTGCCATAAAAATACCATTTCAATTCCAAACCCAAATTTCCCATTTAATTTCCAAATCACATTTTGCTTTAGTATCCCATTTCTCATTCCAAATCAAATGCATCATAACTTTCGTTACACAGTTTCTCATAGTTCACATCTTTTCTTCAATGTTACCAAGTACCAATAACACAAGGTTAATATAAAGGATCACATCATTTTAAAAGGAATACAACTATCATGTATATATATCAATTTGAAATCCACTTTCATAGTAAAAAGAAACCCAACCAACTGGTTCAATGCATATACCCCAACCCAATCTTGCTATATAGGTGTGTCATTAGCTCAAGGGATTAGGAATTTAGTAAAAAGGCCCCATAATGATGGAAATAGCTTTTCCTAAAATATTCAGCAAAAAACGGGTCAAAAACGGTTAAGAAATTTTTACATACCCTCACTGTAACGACCCGGTACAGACCCTAATTGTAACAACCCTGTTGATAACGACCCATGTAAATACCCAACCCAAACCCTAGTATTTGTGATGAATAGTCCACGAGACCATAGAACACGGAAGGAGTTCATAACCCTAACAGGAATCGAAATCCCTAGGTACGACCCGAAAACCCTAAAAAAGTCCAAAACACAGGCAATAAAATCCTAACACCCGAAGAATCTCCTAACATTCTAAATAAAGTAAATATCATGAAATAATGAATTAAAAATCAAAATCCTCATAAAAAAGGTCAAATGACTGTTTTGCCCTTAATACAGCAAAAAGTCTTGAAAATCCAAATTTTGACATATGAATACCCTAAATCAAGGATTTAAGTACAATTATGTAGTAAAAGACAAAATAACATAAAAAATGCAAAAAATACCCCTTAGTGGCCGACCACCTTGGGGGATGTGCCAAAAAGTGACTTTTTTGCTTCTTTTTAGTTTTAAATGATGAGAAATGTATTAAATGAAGCATTATGATGATCCCAAACTTGTTGAACAAGCAATATACCTAATAATATAGTATTATAAGTCAACAAAAGCAAACAAATTATTATTGATGTTCATACACAACAAAATAAGTCAAAAAGCCATATATTGCCAAAATAGCTTAATTTGACTTAAAAGACTACATCTATTTAATCAATTGCTATGGAAACTATGATAATACATGAAAATACTATATCTCTCATAAACACACAAAATAATAAGTCTTAGTAGAAAAAGACACCAAAAAGATACATCAAATTAACTTTTAAAGCATTTTCTTGCACAATAGGGACACGAAAATCGAGGCAAATCCCTTGACTGATGGGGGATTAGATTTTGTCCCCCCAAACAGCTACCTAGCTACTTTTAGCTTCCCCAAATCTGAATTCTAGCCTCCAAAAATTAAATGAACTTAAATCAGAACTCAAATCACATTTATTAAAGTGAAGAAAAAGTCTTCTTCAAATTACTTTTTGTCACCCCTTGTCCCCTATCCTTTCCCTATTTAAACTAATCCCAAACACCTCTTCTCCCCTTCAAAATTTCGTGCAATAGAGTGAGGGACCAGACCTTCAATTGTTCTTGAGGTATTCCATGAGTTTGAGGAAGAAGAAAGAAGAAAAAGGAAGAAACTGAGGAGTTTTCGAAAGCTAAGTCCAAATCAATCCTCCACCATTCTTTGATCTCTCAAAACAAGTAAGTAAAACCTCTAAACCATGTATCTAAGATCCCTCAAAATATCTCTCAACCCGTCCCTTTAAACACTCTGAAAATCAAGAACCGAAATCAAACCGAAAAGGCGTTGTAGTTGGAAACTTAGGGGATGTTTTGATTATGAATGATATGAGATGTTGTTGTATGATTGTTATCTTTGAGTTTGATGATCTGTAAGGGTGCTGTAGTCTTGATGTTTAAGTTTGAAACACAAGCATGCAAGGAAATAGGACCAAAACTTGACATAGCATTAGTGGAGGACCTAAACCCTAAGAGGCTTGATTTTCTAGAACTTTGAAGTTTCTTCGCTGAGAATTGAAATTCCATAACTCAATGTAGAAAATTGATCTAAGAATAAAGTTTATGTCCAGAGCTATATTTTTGTGTTATCTTTTATCCAAAGTTGGTTTCAACTCATTGACACGACCAGAACTGAAGGTATTGCAATTTTACCAAAGTGTGTCATTTTCTGACCAGTCAACACTTCCGATTTGGAACCCCTAGTTTAGAGTATGATCCGAACTTTGGTCAAAACATGAAAGTTGTAGATAGCATGAATATATATCTAACCACGAAAAAGGAGCATAAGATATTGAGGTTTGATAGGCCCCTTTGAAATTCTCTATGGATTTTCAGCCCTCGAGTAACATTCTGTCACATATTTTTATATAGACCAAAGCACCTATTTTTAATGATCTATTACAAAAGTGGTCTACATGAACTTTGTTTCTAACATATTGATGTATTTTTTTCCCCAAAATCATACCTTAAAGCCTTGGGATGATATCCGAAAACCGTTTTAAGCCCTCTATCCAAAACGACTCTGCTGAGTTTTAGCTGCTGACAGAACCTACTTTTTAAATTGGCCAAAAAGTATAACTTGTTTCCAACAACGACCCTTAGCTCTAAACATGAAACTTGTAGAAGACTACTTAGAATAGAACATACTAAAAAATGGGCTCATTTAGACTTCATTTGACACCCCAAAACCGAGAGCAACGGAAGCATAATTTTGGGTAAAATCTGGAGAAAGTGCATAACCGTTTTTACTTAATATGAAATGTTCACCCATTTACCTTAGGATTTGGCCATGGTGTTAAATATGAGAGTTGTAGGAAATATTTTTATCTAAATGGTGTATAAAAATCATAGTTTAACTCCAAGTCTAGATACCCCAAAACCTTATTGGCCCTTTTAATTTAATATTTAACTTTTGGTCTTAAAATGTGTTAAGTGTATGTTTGAATACCCTTCACTATAAGACTTGAGTTTTTATATGATTTTTGCTTTGAAATAGTTGATTAGTGCTTTTATGAGAATGCAAGATGATTTAGAACCCATTCTATCATATTTGAATCATATCTTGAGAATTGTGCTTCACATACTTGTACTTTATGCTTTGCGGATTATACCATGAATCTTGCCATGTTAATGCCATGCTATAAATTGTTGCACTTGAGATTAATGGTACACATTATGAGCATTGTTATTTTCATCCTGGCATGTTGGAGTCCATCTGTGCAAACTGTTGTTGGGATGGGATATGTTGAGAATGTTCTTCTTGGTTCTATATCTAGGGCGTCCCTGGTTGCCATTTTTTGAAAATATTTTGGGATGTATTCCCCTTGTACACCATGGATTCGTCCCCGGTGTTACAAAATTGGTTTTTACACCCTAGGTGCGTCCCCGGTGTTTGAAATAGTTTATGGATATTCTTGGGCAACATGGGTTCGTCGCTAGCATTCTGGTTTCGATAGTTTGGATTTTTAGGTATGTCAGAGAGAGCCTAATTCGTTTGACCTAATCCCACTGTGGTAGTAATTCGGAGATAGTCCAATTATGGCTGTCCTAAATCCCTAATCATGGTTCTTTGCTTTGGGTAATTCGGAGATAGCCTAATTCGGCTAACCTAATCCCACTGCGGTGGTAACTAAGAGATAGCCTAATTCGGTTGACCTAATCCCATTGGGTAATTCGGAGGCCATAATTTGGCTGACCTAATCCCACTGCGGTGGTAATTCGGAGAGAGCCTAATTTTGGCAGACCTAAACCCCTCATCTTAGTACTTTGTGTAATATGAACGTTTTTTGAATTCTCTTAGACTTTGGGTTGACACCGGCGAAGGCATCACGAGTCTTAAAGTGGGTTGTGTGTGCACATAATTGTCATGCCCCGATAAGGGTGGCTGGCCCCCACGCCGTTGCCATTGAGTAAAACAGCTGTGGCATGAAGCCAGGTGACGCATTTACTATTCGCAACGAAGCATGATGATGGCTTTGGTGATCAATTTGTCTAATAAAGTCTACTTTGGTGATTCCCGACGTGGAATCCTTGTTGTTATCTGGGTGAATTTTGGGTTGGGCATCTGCATTTCATACACACATGTTTATTGACTTGTCTACTATCCTGTCACAAATTTGACCGTCTCCTTGACTATAAATTGTTTTGGGTGTTTTATTGTATGTGTTGCAGTGAATTTTGTACTGTGAGATTAGTTAGAATGTTAGAGTCTTTTGCTTCTTGGCTTTAGCTCATGGCATTTGTGCCACAGGTGAGGAGGAGTTCTTGGAGGAAGTTAACCCCGAGGAAGAAGAAGAGTTAGAAGAACAAGGTGAATTCCAAGAGTACATGGATCCAGCTGAAGCATTCTGAGGAGTTGAAACCTCTGCTCTCGTTTTTATATTCAGATTCTCGTGCTTAGTTTAATTGTTAAAAATTCTTGGTGGAGCTGTAATACTTATGTTCTTTTGAATGGTTCAGAACTCGTTTATGATGTAATAACTAACATGTGTAAATATGAATGGATGACTAGAATATCCCTTTATTTATATTTATGTATATCTCGACGTGCCCGGAGGACGGGGCGTCACAATTGGTATCAGAGCTTAGGTTTAATGAACCTTCAGGCCTTGGGTTATGAGAAACCATGTACTCTGTCGCGTTGGAGCTCTATAGGATGCGTTATATTACTAACAATTATCATCTATACATTATAAGAACTAAAATCTTCTACGCCTAAGTCTTATAGTAAGTCGTGTTAGGACGTTACAGGGATCGAAAGCAGAAAGGAATCTACATGCGAAGGACATGTATGACCATCGAGATCGAAGATCGAAGATTCATGCAACAAGTTATCCTATTTTAAGGGGGTAGACAGGAGTGCGCACTAGAAGAAGTTTTTGATATCACCTCGAGAGACACCGTTAGAATCCCGTGACTTCATCCTCATAAGTCCTTTTCTCATTTACCCCAAGCCCTGGTGTTAACTTTTTGAAGTTCTTTTGTATGTCCTTCCTTCTTATGTTATCAGTCCTCAATGGTACCATCAAGTGTCATTCGTCGGTAACTCTTATGCACCCAACTCTTGTTGATAACCCTATTCGAAATTCAATCCTAGTAAGTACCCTTGTCTTAATGTTATCATGCCTCGATAATGACCGATATTCACATTTGATTCTCCTCCGATTCGAGTCATCATCCATGAATAAACTCTTCTCTTGTAGAACTCAATATCAATTCTTTGTTAATTACTCGTTCCAGACATTCAATAATAAAATCTTTTGCCATCGTTCATTTCTCTCGACTCTGAAACCACAGTCTGTTGTAGTGATTTTATGAATTCTTCGTATACTCTTGAAATCTCTACCAGGGAAGTAGACTTGGATACTTGAATTGAAGTACGTTAGGCCGACGTAACTTTAGGGCAAAGTATCTAGTTAGGCTACCCCTTTTGATATCTCCTTTATCATAATCTGATTGTACTTGATTAGTTTTGAGGACACTTATTTAATGTATTGTTCACTATCCTCCGCTTGTTTTACCTACATTTGAACCCCAAATGACCACTCAATTTGTGTCAATGGTGGTTGCCTTAACCATGACCATTTAACCTCATCCAACTTATCCTTGAACCACCTGGGTTCCACGCTAAGATGTTTTAACCCCGTGCATGTTTTTAATTGTTGACCTTCAAAACTTTGCCCCATAAATCTATGAGTAACAACGATCGTCAGTAACAATTAATTATAGCTTTTCAAAGGTCCTGACAAGTGAGACTATGCCATCAACAATCTAAAGTAGAAACGATAGCTTTACACCAAAGGATTTGCAACACCACCATATAGTATAATTCAACCTTCTCCAAACTAGTTTATAGCCGACCCATCCATCCGATAAATCGAGAAGTAACAGATTCATACCAGTAGTAAGAAAGTGAAAAACGAGAAATAGCCTCGAACTTATGATAACCTTAGTACGCTAGCAAAAGAACTACATTTATATACATCGATGTTCACACCAACCTTCCCACCGAAGTGTTAAAGTCCAGATTATTACCGTCACTATCAAAGAACGAAGAATCTTAATCACAACAATGAACGTTTGGAGCCTAATAAAGAATTAACCACCAAGTCACAATAGATCACATGACTAGGTAACTACCACAACCGTACCTTTTAGCATGTTCATTTTACCTTAGAATGACCAATCGCCAGAGAGAACGATCCAGTTATTGGAAGAGACATTTAAACCTAACATTTTAAGCACGTCAAGAACATATGGTAGAAGCCAAGAGGAACGGAGCAACCCTTGGAAGGACTAGAGAGAAAATGGAAGCATATGATTACAGACTTCGTTATCAGGATTATCAAGATCACCTCAAAGACAAATAACTCTTTCGTTAAATAATTCTAGGATTTAGGTGCCAAGGAGTTTGTGGAAACATCGAGTCCCATTGATGCTGACGATTGTTTGAAGGATGGAGTGCGCATTTTGGACAGACCAAGTTATTCACATGGTAAACTTTTAAAGTATCAATTTGTATTTGTTTGGCGTATAGACTGTGTAGCTCTTATGGAGTGGTATTCGACTATCGTTATGGTATCGATGTGAGTTGCAAGGAAGTTGCTTTTGAAAACCTTTTGTGATGTGACCCATTAGAGCCAGCTTGTTTAGATTGGTGGGCAGATGTTGCTGGTATAGAAAAAGAATTTTCTTATGGGAACGTATGAACTCTATGTGTGAGAAGTTGAAGGGTTATATAATTCTATTTTTTCTGGTGGAGTTGTGTAGCAGCTTAATGTGAGTACGTGGGAAGAATAAGTGTTTGGATGAGAAGAGTGGAAGCGTAAGTGAAATTATACAAATTTATAGGTATGGTTTTTGTAATTGGCCTTGAGTGAATCGAGTGTCTTGGTAGAATGTGGGTAAGATGAAATAATTAAAGTGCGAAAATGATTCTCGGTTCTTGGTTCGATTGTGTGGCAGAAAGTGTGTGAAGGGATTGAGTGATGATGATAAGAGACTTTATAATCAGGAGTTAATACTGTTCAATTAAAGGATTATAGGGTGGATGATACATACGTGAAGGAAATATGTGACAAGGTTGTGATTCGATTCATATAGGTAAGAATATACCTGGAGAGCGTTTAATCTGTGTGGTATGTTTAGCCCTAGTGACTGATTAGGTTCAAGTGGCGGTAGCAATCTTGATGGTTGTAAGGCTAGAGTAGTACAACACAAGGTGGTGATGTGGTTTTGAGTTAATAGTCGTTAGTCGATTGGGAAGTAGTCTTCGATGTACGTTTGAATAGGGCAATGAGCTAGTTTTCGGTAGAGTGATAGTCTTTCTAGACAGAAGTAGAGAATGTTTGAAATCAGTTTCGGTGGTGGGCTAGTTTAGAGACATATGATCGCTTGTGAAAGTCGTACTCAATGTAAGTTGTGTTTTGGAGCCAACGTATTCTCAAGGATAGACAGGGGTCGTGATACCATAAATTAAAAGTGCGGGAGTCAGATGTACCCAAGACTGCCTTTAGGGCTTATTACGAGCATTATGAATTTGTAGTGATGCCTTTCGGGTTAATGAATGTACCTGCTGTGTTTATGGACCTAATGGAACAGGTGTTCAGAAGCTTTCTAGATTAATTTGAGATTGTGTTGATAAACGATATTCGGTTATATTCTTGGAGTGAAGAGGAACACAGGAAACATTTGAAGATTGTTTGTAGATTGTGAGAAAGCACAAGTTGTATGCAAAATTTGGTAAGTGTGAGTCTTAGTTGGATCGGGTGATGTTTTTAGGTCATGTTATATCTGGAGAAGAAATTCAAGTGGATTCAAAAGAAGTAGAAACAACAGTTAATGGGAAGAGGTTAACTAACATGACAGAGATAATTACCCAAAAAAAAAACATGACAGAGATACGAATCTTATTGGGGCTAGCTGGTTATGTCACATGATCCTTGAAGATTTGGTAATAATTAGTTTAAAGTGTTAAGTAGGACAAGACAACCATTACGCTCAGTACCGAATATATGGGCTAGACCTTATCAACACCTGCAATAAAGAACAACTCAAGTAATCAAAGATACAATTTTGGGAAAACGAGAAGGCACGATGTTAGTAAATCATCTTTAACACGGTGAAGTACGGGGCGAAATTTTGGGGACGAAATTTGTTAAAGGAGGGTAGTTTGTAACGACCCGGTACAGACCTTAGTTGTAACAACCCAGTTGATAACGATCCAGGTAAATACCAAACCCAAACTCTAGTATTTATGACGAATAGTCCACGAAACCATAGAACACGGAAGGAGTTCAGAACCCTAACTCGAATCGAAAACCCTAGGTACGGCCCGAAAACCCAAAAAAGGTCCAAAACACAGGCAATAAATCCCTAACATTCGAAGAATCACCTAATATTATAAAGGAAGTAAATATCATAAAATAATGAATTAAAAATCAAAATCCTCATAAATAAGGTAAAACGACTATTTTGCCCTTAGTAAAGCAAAAAATCTTAAAAATCTAAATTTTGACATATGGATACCCTAAATCAAAGATTTAAGTACAATTACGTAGTAAAGACAAAACAACATCAAAAATGCAAAAAATGCCCCTTAGTGGCCGACCACCTTGGGAGATGTGCCAAAAAGTGACTTTTTTGCTTATTTTTAGCTTTAAATGATGAGAAAAGTATTAAATGAAGCATTATGATGATCCCAAACTTGTTGAACAAGTAATATATCTAATTATATAGTGTTATAAGTCAACAAAAGCAAACAAATTATTATTGAAGTTCATACACAACAAAATAAGTCAAAAAGTCATATATTGCCAAAATAGCTTAATTTGACTTAAAAGACTACATCTATTTAACCAATTACTATGAAAACTATGATAATACATGAAAATACTATATTTCTCATAAACACACAAAAATAATAAGTCTCAGTTGAAAAAGACACAAAAAAGATACATCAAATTAACTTTTATTGCATTTTCTTGCACAACATGGACACGACAATCGAGGCAAACCCCTTGACTGATGGGGGATCAGATTTTGTTCCCCCAAACAATGACCTAGCTACTTTTAGCTTCCCCAAATCTGAGTTCTAGCCTCCAAGAATTAAATGAACTTAAATCAAAACTCAAATCACATTTATTAAAGTGAAGAACAAGTCTCCTTCAAGGTACTTTTTGCCTCCGCTTTTCCCCTAGCCTTTTCCTATTTAAACTAATCCCAAACATCTCTTCTCCACTTCAAAATTTCGTGCAAGGGAGTGAGGGACCAGACCTTCAATTGTTCTTGAGGTATTCCATGAGTTTGAGGAAGAAGAAAGAAGGAAAAGAAAGAAACCGAGGAGTTTTCAAAAGCTAAGTCCATATCAATCCTCCATCATTCTTTGATCTCTCAAAACAAGTAAGTAAAACATCTAAACCTTGTATCTAAGATCCCTCAAAATATTCGTTAACCCATCCCTTTAAACACTCTGAAAATCAAGAACCGAAATCAAACCGAAAAGGCATTGTAGTTGGAAACTTAGGGGATGTTTTGATTATAAATGATATGAGATGTTGTTGTATGATTGTTATCTTTGAGTTTGATAATCTCTAAGGGTGCTGGAGTCTTGATATTTAAATTTGAAACACAAGCATGCAAGGAAATAGGACCAAAACTTGACATAGCATAAGTGGAGGACCTAAACCCTAGGAGGCTTGATTTTCTAGAACTTTGATGTTTCTTCCCTGAGAATTGAAATGCCATAACTCGATGTAAAAAATTGATATAAACTTGATTTTTATGTACAGAGATATCTTTTTGTGTTATCTTTCATCCAAAGTTGGTTTCAGCTCATTTACACAACCAGAACTCAAGGTGTTGCAATTTTACCAAAGTGTGTCATTTTCTGACCAGTCAACATTACCGATTTGGAAACCATAGTTTAGAGTATGATCCAAACATTTGTCAAAACATAAAAGTTGTATATAACATATATATATATATATACCTAACCACCAAAAATGAGCACAAACTAGTGAGGTTTGATAAGTCAAAACCCCTTTGAAATACTCTGTTGATTTTCATCCCTCGAGGAACATTCTGTCACATATTTTTATATAACCCAAAGCACCTATTTTTAATGATCTATTACAAATGTGGTCTACATGAACTTTATATATATTATATTGATGTATTTTTTTCCCAAGATTCAGATCTTAAAGCATCGGGATGATATCCCAAAACCGTTTTAAACCCTCTGTCCAAAACCAGCTCTGCTGAGTTTTGGCGGCTGAAAGAACCTACTTTTTAAAGTGGCCAAGAAGTCTAACTTGTTTCATACAACGACCTTTAGCTCTAAACATAAGAATTGTATGGAACTTGTTAAACTAGAACATACTAAAAAATGGACTCATTTGGACTTCATTTGATACCTAAAAATCGAGAGCAACAGAAGCATAATTTTGGATAAAATCTGGAGAAAGTGCTGAACCGTTTTTACTTAATATGAAATGTTCACCCATTTGCCTTAGGATTTGGCCTTGGTGTTAAACATGAGAGTTGTAGAAAATATTTTTATCTAAATGGTGTATAAAAATCATAGTTTAAGTCCAAGTCTAGATAACCCAAAACCTTGTTGACCCTTTTAATTTAATACTTAACTTTTGGCCTTAAAATGTGTTAAGTGTATGTTTGAATACCCTTCACTATAAGAACCGAGTTTTTATATGATTTTTGCTTTGAAATAGATGATTAGTGCTTTTAAGAGAATGTATGATGATTTAGAACCCATGTTATCATATTTGAATCATACCTTGAGAATTGTGTTTCGCATACTTGTACTTTATACTTTGCGCGTTATACCATTAATCTTGCCATGCTAATGCCATGCTATAAATTGTTGCACTTTAGATTAATGGTACATATTATGAGCATTTTCATTTGCATCCCGGCATGTTGGAGTCCATCTGTTCAAACCGTTGTTGGGATGGGCTATGTTAAGACTGTTCTTCTTGGTTCTATATCTAGGGCGTCTGTGGTTGCCATTTTTCGAAAATGTTTTGGGATATATTCTCCTTGTACACCCTGAGTTTGTCCCCGGTGTTACAAAATTGGTTTTTACACCTTAGGTTCGTCCCCAATGTTTGAAATGGTTTACGGATACAGTTGGGCACCATGGGTTTGTCGCTAGCATTCTGGTTTCGATAGTTTAGATTTCTGGGTAAGTCGGAGAGAGCCAAATTCGGTTAACCTAATCCTACTGCGGTGGTAATTCAGAGATAGCCCAATTATGGCTGTCCTAAATCCCTAATCCTGGTTCTTTGATTTGGGTCATTCGGAGATAGCCTAATTCGGCTGACCTAATCCCATTGGGTAATTTGGAGGCCCTTATTCAGCTGACCTACTCCCACTACGGTGGTAATACGGAGAGAGCCCAATTTTGGCAGACCTAAACCCCTCATCTTAGTACTTTGTGTAATATGAACGATTCTTGAATTCTCTTAGACTTTGGGTTGATACCGGCGAAGGCATCACGAGTCTTAAGGTGGGTTGTGTGTGCACATAATTGTCAGGTCTGGATAAGGGTGGCTGAATAATTAGGTGGCTGGCCCCCATGCCATGGCCATTGAGTAAAATAGCTGTGGCATGAAGCCAAGCGACGCATTTACTATTCGCAACGAGGCGCGATGATGGCTTTGGTGATCAATTTGTCCAATAAAGTCTACTCTGGTGATTCCCGGCGTGGAATCCTTGTTGTTATCTAGGTGCATTTTAAGTTGGGCATCTGCTTTTCATACACGCATGTTTATTGACTTGTCTGCTATCCTATCATAAATTTGACTGTCTCCTTGACTATAAACTGTACTGGGTGTTTTATGGTATGTGTTGCGGTGAATTTTGTGCTGTGAGATTAGTTAGAAGGTTATAGTGTTTTGCTTCTGGGCCATGGCTCATGGCATTCGTGCCACAGGTGAGGAGGAGTTCTTGGAGGAAGTCAACCCCGAGGGAGAAGAAGAGTTGGAAGAACAAGGTGAATTCCAAGAGTACATAGATCCAGCAGAAGCATTCTGAGGAGTTGAAACCTCTTCTTTCATTTTTATATTCAAATTTCTCGTGCTTAGTTTAATGGTTGAAAATTCTTGGTGGAACAGTAATACTTATGTACTTTTGAACGGTTCAGAACTAGTTTATGATGTAATAACTAACATATGTAAATATAAAAGAATGGCTAGAATATCCCTTTATTTATATTTATGTATATCCCGACGGGGCGTCACACTCACTATTTTAATCATAACCTTTTGTACAAAAATTATTTTATTGTGAGAGTAGTGTTATTGGAAAGAAGACTTTCAGGACTTCAGTTTGAGTACCAAAATGACCTAATTCGGAGTCCGAATGAGGGAGATATGATCAAAAAAAGTTAGCCTTGCACAGCAGTCCACTCGAGTGGACAGAGGGGCTCTCGAGCGCCCAAGCTGTCGGCCATGTGACCGCTCGAGCGGACAGGGCTCCGCTCCTTTCCCCTCGAGCACGCTGGCACCCGAGAAAACCCCAGGTTTTCCCCTAGTTTGAGTTTCAAACCCCAAAATACATTCCTTTCACAATTATGCCTCAAATTTCCATTATCAAACCTAAAACATTGAATTTAAAGCCTCATAAACCGCCTTTTTAAAGCCTCATGATACATCTTTGTAGTTCCCAGATGCACTGTGAGTTGAGAGTGGTGAAAATTTTGTTGCACTTCTTCACGACAAGCCTCGGGTACAAACAATATTCCCATAAACCTTAAACCTTTGTTTGGTAAATTGGTCCAACCTTTGACATCCTCCTTGTTGGTGACATGTTCTTCATATATTCGTGCTTATTCATCAAGTTGTTAGGCCTCCATGACATGGTGTATCAATATAGGTAGAAAGACCATAGCGGATAAAGTAACACGATCCTTGGCTCCACCAAGGTTAAAGTCGAATTCTCCCACCTCTTCCAACATTTTCTATTCCCGTATCGCGATCTGGACTAAAGACTTCAAAGTCTTTCTACTGAAGGCTTCTACGACAACATTTGCCTTACCCGGGTAATATAGTAAGCTAAAATCATAGTCGCCCAGGTATTCCATCCACCTGGGCTAAAGACTTCAAAGACATTCTACTAAGGGCTTCTGCGACCACATTCACCTTGCCTGGGTGACATAGTAAGCTAAAATTATAGTCACCCTAGTAATCCATCCACCTCCTCTGCCTCAAATCTAAATCCTTCTGCGAGAATAGGTATTTGAGGCTCTTATGGTTGGAGAAAATTTCAAATCGCTCTCCATAAAGGTAATGCCTCTACATCTTTAATGCAAAAACAACTGCCACTAATTCTAAATCATGTGTTGGGTAGTTCCTTTCATGAGTATTCAATTGCCTCAATCTTATGCCACAACTTTGCCCTACTGCATCAGAATGCATTCTAGTCCTTCATGAGATGTGTCACAATGTACTTCATAACCAAGATCCCTCTCAGGTATAATCAATATCGGTGCACTGGTTAATCGATCCTTTAATTCTTGAAAAGCATCTTCACAAGCATCATTCCACATGAATTTAACTCCTTTTTAAGTGAGTCATGTCAAGGGTGACGCTAAACAAGAGAAATCTTTTACAAAACGACGATAATACCCTGTAAGGCCTAAGAAACTTCTGATATCGAACACACTCTATGGTCTTTCCTGATCTTGCACTGCCTCTACTTTAGATAGATCAACTGTTACACCGTCTTTCGTCACAAAATGTCCTAAAAATCTTACTTCGGCTAACCAAAATTCACATTTCTCATACTTAACATAAAGCTTGTGTTTTCTTAAGAATTGAAGCGCCACACGTAAATGCTCCTCATGAACTTCTCGGGTCGAATAATAAATTAATATGTCATCAACAGAAAACAACCACAAATTGATCAAGGTAAGGCTGGAAGACTCGATTCATTAAATACATGAAAGTTGCGGGAGCATTAGTTAAACCAAAAGGCATCACCAAATATTTGTAGTGTTCGCAATGTGACACCCCGTTCCCCTGACAAGTCGGGACATATGTAACTATAAATAAGGGACACATTCTAGCTGAATGTTCATAAATACATAAGGTAACTACTACATCATTAACGGTTTAGAGATTATTTAAAATACTTAATAAGTACAGTCATCCAGAAAGCTTAACAAAAGTTACAATATGTCCGTGGAAAAACTAAACAAAAGATCAAAAGTACATATTCTGCGACTTCAAACTAAGTCGTTGGGATTACCCTACTTCTGCCACTCTCCCCCTTCTTCAAAGGCTCTTTCCTCAACGAACACGCCTTCTTCAAACTGTCCTTCTTCTTCACCTGTGGCACGAATGCCATGAGCCGGAGCCTAGAAGCAAATTTCCAAAACCGTCTAACAAACTCACAACGAGATATTCTACAATACATATCGTATAATACCCAATGCAAAGTTAAGGGAATAGGGATATAGGCAAGTTATCATTTTCAACAAGATGAGAACGTTTAAGAAAAGAAGTGTGAGTGCGTGATGTAGATGAATGCAATGCAAATGCCTAACCCCAAGTACTTCTAGAATAGTATCACGAATTCCACGCCGGAAATTACAGAGTAGACTTGATGGTATATTGATCACTTACCTTATCCTAGCCTCGTTACGAAAGGTAAACGCTTGCCTTGGCTACATGCCTCAGCTGTTTTACTCAATGGCAACGGCGTGGGGGCGGGCCAACCAATTTTATCCATCCTTATCTGGACCAACCAATGCCACCTTAAGTACGAGGATGCTTGTTAAGCGTCAACCCAAAGTCTAATTAAAGCTAGTGACGAACCCATGGTACCTAAATCCCCCTTTTATAATAAAAACCTCCAATTTATATCACATCTAGTAACCAGAGACGCCCTAGATCCACAACCACCGAATAATTAATTTCCATGTCACCCAACTCAATCGAAATATACGAAGGGGACTCTGATAACCCAAGATGAATTGGAGAAATGCCCATGACGTGCAATATGCCGCTTGTGTACAATTAATTATTGCATGGTATATAAACATGACATGGCACATGGTACAACTTGCTAAAGCATTAAGTACAAGCATGTGAAGCATAACCACAATTTAAGCAACATAGACCCGAACCATTGGCATGAGTTCATCTCATCAAAAGCATCACTTTCATACACTAATTACTTACAATTTTCGTATAAGGTTCACACACTCAAGTCTCATAAGTAACACACCATTCAAACACTTTGCCAAATTTAGGTACAAATTTAATTGCTAGTTTTAAAGTTGCGACAGTGTTTCAAAGCACTTACGCATTGATTTAATTTCTAAAATTTTGACATCAATTAGATAAAATTATTTCCTACAACTTTCATATTTATCACCAAGGTCAGTTCGTAACGTAAAAAGGTCATTTATTTTATTTTATTGAAAACCCTTCTGCATTTTACAAAGAAAATCTTAGAAATTCGTCCTCTATTGGCCACGGTTTTGGGGTATCATTTAAGGGGATATGGCTCGGAGGTTTGGTGAGCTTTTATTTCAGGGTGTCTCCTACAAGTTTTATTTTTTGTTCTAAGGAAAGTTATTTGGAAAAAGTTTGAGATTTTGGCCAATTTATAAAAAGGATTCAGTCAGTTTAAAAAGGGTCTCCCGAGTGTGTTTTTAACAGAGAATACTCAAAACCATTAGGACATCATCCGAGGGTATTTTGGATTTATTTTTGCTCAGTAGTTATTTTAATATTGTATCTACATTTTTCATGTTTACCACTTTTAGATTTGGATTCTAAAAAGTTAGGTTTTGGTTCTCACAAAAATGTGTGACAGAGAGGTCTGTCAGTCACTGAACCTTAATAGTGATGTTGGGAAGGCTTTTGACCTATCAAAACTTTATATTTTTTGCTCATTGTTGGAGGACAGAAAGATAAATACATTTTCTACAAGTTTTATGTTTTGACCTAAGCTCGGTTCTCACTCTAACTTAAGGTTTTTAGGTCTGCAACTCATAATGGTCAAGATCTGACACTATTTGAAAACAATGAGATATCTGGAGTTCTCCCCAACGAAATCACTTCAAACCAATTTTTTATGAACGAGAACTCCATAATATAGATCTGGACACAAAAATCACTTTAATATTATTTTTCTACAATTAGTTATGATGTTTGAAAGTTAGTGGTATAAAGTAAGTAAGTCCAGAAAATCAGGCTACTTAGGATTTTGGTTGCTTAGCTCATGTTGTGTATATTTTTGACATGTTTTCTTTGCATGCATGTTATAAACTCACATAAACCAAAACTCCAGAATACACACAAGCTATAAAACTTAAAAACATACACATGCAAGCTAATACAAAACACAATGTTGCCCTAGCAGTTCACTATTTGCATCTACAACGCCCTTTTTTTTAGTTATTCTTCATTTCTTTTCTTAGGGTTTGTTATAGAGATGGATTGAGGGGTATCTTGAGGGAGAATATCAGAAGGTTTAAGGGAGTTTCTCGCCCCTTTTGATACCTAAAAAGTTGAGGAAGAGATGGACTTAGCTCTATAGCACCTCACTTGAACTTTTCTTCCTTCCTTCTTTCTTCTTCTCTTCTTCTTCTTTGTAAACACTTAGAGAATTTTTGGAGGTCTATCTCTCTCACCTCTCAGCCGACCTATGCATGTAGAGAAAAGTGTTTTGGGTATGTTTTTATAATAAAAATTATAATGGAGATTAATTATTGCAATTGATTTTAAAATTGAATTTTTCTACATTTCTATTGGTTGCTTAAGAGGTGGGAGTTATTTCAGACATGCAAGATCAGATTTTGCAGATGGGGTTTCAGCCATGCCTGTTTGGGATACTAAAAAGCTGATTTTGTATTTAATTGGGGTTTTAAATTGTATTTTGATACATTTTTGTGAATATAAATGCATAAAATATTAAGTTTATGTATCTTTTTGGTATCTAAATCTACTAAAACCTATTATATTAATGTATTTATAATTAATTTATTATTTCCATAATTTATCATAATTTTGATAGAAATTAATTTTATAAAGGTAAACTTTTAAGCTAAATTAAGCTAGTTTGACTAGAATTGGTTTTTTGACTTATTCATTGTGTAGAGACTTTAAATAATTATTTGTTTGTTTTTGTTGAGCTATATTATTATATCATTATGTATATTACTTGTATAAAAAGTATTGAGTCAAAATAATACTTAATTTATACATCTTTTTCTCATTTTTAAGCTTAAAAAGGCAAAAAGTAGATTTTGGGGCATAAATTCCTAGGTGGCCGGCCATTAAAGGGTAATTTGGTCATTTTTGTTGTTATTTCACATTTTATTAATTAATTGTATATAAATATCTAATTTTGAGTGTCCATGTGTTAAATTTTAGATTTTTAGGACTTTTTGCTGTACTATGGGCAAAATTGTCATTTTACCTTTGTTATGGGAATTTTTAATTTTTAATTTAATATTTTATATTATTTACTTAATTTCAGTTGTTCCAAGACTTTTTTAAGTGTTATGGCTTTACCTCTGAGTGTTTGGTCTCTTTTAGGGTTTTCGGGTCAAAATTAGGATTTTGGGTTACTTAGAGTTTTCCCTTGTTCATTATGGTGACCTAGGTTCTTATCATCTATCCATTGCTAATACTAGGGTTTGAGCCGAGTTATTACAATCTACCCCCTAAAACAAATTTCGTCCTCGAAATTTCATATTGTACCTTAATCTGCGAACAATTAGGGATGACATGTCCTCATAGCTTCTTCCCGCTCTCATGTGGATTCTTAATCCCGTTGTGCTTCCAAAGAACTCGGACAAGTGGAATGGTCTTGCTTCAAAGAATCTTGTCTCGTTGATCGATAATCCTCACTGGTTGTTCTTCAAACATGATATCCTCATCAACATGTAGTTCCTTCCAATCCAGAATGTGAATAGGGTCAGGCTCATACTTCCTCAGCATCGATACATGGAATACATTATAAATGTTGGCGAGTTGAGGCAGTAAGGCCAGATGATATGCCATTTCCCCAACCTTAGCTAGAATCTCGAATGGACGAATATATCTTGGAGTTAGCTTCCCATTTTGGCCGAAGCGTATCACCTCTCTTCGTGGTTGAATCTTTAGGAATACATGGTCTCCTACTTCAAATCGTAGCAGCCTTCGTCATTGATTTGCATAGCTCTTTTGTCGACTCTGTGCGGTGGCTATCCATTGCTGAATGAGTCGAATCTTCTCGGTGGTCTCTTACACTAAGTCCGGTCCAAGTAGTGCGTTTTCTCCTACTTCAGTCTAACAAATTGGCGAACGACACGGTCTTCCGTAGAGGGCTTCATATGATGGCATGCCAATGCCGAATTGATAGTTGTTGTTGTAAGCAAACCTGACCAACTGTAAGTGTTTCTCCCAGCGTCCCTTGAAGTCCATGACGTAGGCTCGAAGCATGTCTTCTAGCTTCTGAATTATATGTTTAAATTGTCCATCAGTCTGTGGGTGAAAGGCGGTGCTGAAGCAAAGCTCCGTTCCTAAGGCAATTTGCAAACTCTGCCAAAATCGTGAGGTACCACGATGGATAGCGGAATTCCATGAAGACGTACGATTTCCCAAATGTACTTCTGACTTAGGGTTTCTAATTTCTCAGAAGTTCGAACTGGTAGGAAGTGTGCTGATTTGGTGAGGCTTTACAATTACCTAAATGGAGTCGTGTCTTGCTGGCGATCTCGGTAGTCTAGAGACAAAATCCATGGTGACATGGTCCCATTTCCACTGAGGTATCTCCAAGGGCTGGAGGGTTCCTCTTGGTCATTGGTACTCGGCTTTCACTTATTGACAGGTAAGGCATTTGGCCACAAAATTTGCTACATCTTTTTTCATCCCATTCCACCAATACTGCCTCTTCAAATTATGATACATCTTTATCTTTCCGGGGTGGCCAGCAAAAAGTGACTGGTGATGCTCCCTTAAGATGTCTCTCCTCAAATTCTCAAAATTTGGTGCAAAAATTCATCCTTGCTAGGTCAACTGTCCATGCTTGTTGACTACCCATCCTGGCTTTGATTCCTCTGCAATAAGGTGCCTTCGGATAAATTTGGATTCCTGGTCGTACTTTTGGGCTTCCACGACTCGTTGACGGAGATTCATTGTCGCCACCGTTAAACAAAAAAAGCTTTCATCCTCTGATTCTATTGGTTGAAATCAAAATTCGTTGAGCGTTCCCATCATCTTCCATTCCCTTGAGGCCATACTAGCCATCGTGCTCCTCGTTTTTCGGTTAAGGGCGTCGGCCACCACGTTGGCCTTGCCTGGGTGATAGGCTAATATAAACTGGTAATCCTCTAAATATTCTATCCAGCGACGCTGTCTCATATTAAGATCCTTTTGGGTGAATAGGTGTTAGGAATGTATACTAAAAAGCTATGCTTTTTAGGTTTTTTATTCTTGATCCCTGGCATATTAATGAGAAACATTTGAGAAGTTTTAGCATTCGTGGTTTCATATTTATATTTGTGATAAATGAATGCATAGTCCGTATATTCTGTCCAGTATTTGACTCGGTGC
>JAULJZ010196507.1:0-15012 GCA_032270985.1 Heliamphora pulchella
AATACCTACAACACCCTCGGTAGGCGGCGAATCATTCTTAAGGAAACTGCGATTGCAGGACTCGGTTTGCAAATTTCCATTCGTGTTGTTTCTGTTATTTTATTTTCCTGTAATTTCATATTATTGTAATTGTTGAAAGGTAATAAAGATGTATTTTCTGGATTCCCGAGCATGTATATAATTATGGCGTTGGATTATCTCCCAACACTAATAAGTATGATGATAATCAAAATTTTGAGAAGTGTGACTTATAAAGTAATAATCTGTTATGCATGTTAGAGCTATCGATGAAATTGAATAAATATTTATTTTATGTTATTTGTCATATTCTAACAGTATGATAATGATTTGAGATGAATGTGGATAAATCCATCTATAGAATGGATATGGAAATTTAATAGTTAATATCTTAAAATTAACCGAGATAATATATAAATCCAAGTTAAGGGTGGAAATAAATGAGAAAGCTCGAGAGTTACAAAAGACTTAAAGTGTCTATTTATGATATTTAAATAAATTGTGAATTGCTAGCAATTAAAATAAAAAAAATAATATAATGTTTCAGTAGCTACTTTAAAAGTCAAATGTGTGTATTGATGCTAAAAATCTGACTAATTAAATAGTGAATAAGATGAGGAAGCCCTAGCCTAGTGGTCGGCGCTCAAACCGGGCCCTTATCTAACTGGGGTTCGAATCCCGGCACCCCCACCCCCCTTGTAATAAAAAAAAATAGTGAATAAGATACATCAAGGGGAAGAGATTTATGCCTATACAAGAATCACGGTTGATGGTAACCTAACTAACATGAATAGAGATCCTAAAAAGTAAGTTCATGTAACAAGTCACTTAGTGGTCGTTAAGCATTATCATCTATTTATTTTGAGAGTCCATCCCCTAAAGTGCTGATGATACAAACTACAATGTTTAAGGGTTGTGCAATGCTCTTAATGGGTTCATCACCATTTTAAAAGGTAGTGTGTTTAATTGCAGCGCGTACTAAATGGATTCATCTATGTGAATGTAGAGATGGTGCTGCTTCCAATGAAAACTTAGACAGGTTCTCTAGAACAGTTATGAAAATCCATGTTGGACGCATTGCCATTTGGCGCCACTTCGCATTGAGCAAGTTCTAATTAAAAGTCTAATGCGGGTGACAGGTTCGGTCGTGTTATACGAAAAGGGATTTGGTTTATAAAAATTTATATTTTACAAAGTTCCTGTGACCCAAACTTGTTTAACTTAAGTTCTAGTTTATAGTCCAAAAGACACCACCATAATGCATTAGACGCTCATGTTCCATTATTGAACTTTATATACTTTATTTATATTTTGAAATAGTTGAGGATTGTTGTGATTTTTATACAAAATTAGCTTATATATTTTTAAATTAAAATAATAATATTAATATTTTATTAATTCAAAACATAAATACCAAAAGAATATTTTAATTGAGTTTGTGCTGTTGGATGTGTATAATTTTTCTTTTAATGCATGCGTTTTGCTTTTAAAGCTCATGGCCGTTGGTTTATTCTTTATTATAATATTAATATATTTTGATTGTGGTGGTATCATGAAGGTTAGTGTTACTGTTGAAAGGATCAATTGGCATATATGTAAATGTCTATTTTAGCCTAGTAGAAGAGAAGAAGAGATATTCTTGTTTATGTATACAATAAACAAGAATATTGAGTTTTGAGTTGATATTGAAACGATCAAGAGTTATTCTTGACACTTTTTCATTGCGAGTGAACGCTTATGAAGAAAAGACAGTTAAAATCTAGAAAGTAGAACGTCAAAAACTTGCTGTACCGGATCATAGACTCAGAAGAGCAAAAATCTACTCTTAAGGACAATGATAGTTTTTATGCCTCTATTGATAAGTATTGTATTTATTAGTTTTATATTTTTAAGTGGCATTTTAAATTTATTTTTACAACACAGTTCATCTAAGGATGCCAATATAGAGGTCAGCAGCCTCCAACACTAGTTCAAGTTAACCAAGCATGGGGACTTCAGCTCAGTCAAGATCACTAGCTACCAAAACAAAGCTCAAATCAGCTAACCATGGAGAGCAAGACAAGGCGGCTAGTGACACCACCAACTTCAATAATTAATGTTATCTGACCTAAGAGCTGTATTCTAACTATATACATGTCAAGTGGGTAGAAGTATGTCACACTCTCTTTACTACAACAAGTGGGTAGTACAAGGATTGAGAATTAAGTAAAGGATGGTAGTTTTATTTTGGCTGGATGGCAGGTAATTTTATTTTGGATAAAACTTAATATGAATGCTAGTTTTATTATGGATGTAACGTTTACATGAACTGTATGCAATTTTTGTATCAACTTTTAATTGAAGTTTTGTGTGAATTTTTGTATGAAGTAATGTTGAAGTATGTAGATTTGATATTATAGATTAACAAATGATAAAAAACACAAATATAGAACAACTACAACCATTTCATATTTCACTGATTTTTTCTCCAAAAAATTACAAAGAGAACCATCCATTTGTTAACCAAATAAAATTTCTTCCGTCAAGATCGACAGAGAATTATATCAACCAATTATGTTGCAATTTGATGTTATGTTTCAGGACTTAATTGTATATAAAAATAGTCGAACAAACCAAGAAATTGTAGTGAGAAAATAAATATCAAAAACTAATAAAAATAGATTTTATTAATCTTCATGATCATAAATTCTTCCGTTGAGACCGATAAAAAATTATATCAACCGATTGTGTTGCGGTTCGATGTAGTATTTCAGGACTTCATTGAATATAAAAATGGCTGAACAAACTAAAAAATTATGAAAAAAAAATAAAGATCGAAGACTAATAAAAATAGATTTTATTAATCTTCATGATGATAAATACAAGGATACAAAAAAGAAATGTTATCACTCACCTACGGTTACTTGGTAAATGTCGAGCATTTTCTCTTGAAGATTTTTGAAAAACGATCTAAATTACGGTATTCCTACGATTTTAGTTAAACTACTTCAAAGACTTGATAAAATCTATTGATAGATTGATGGAATAAAGATGATTCAAACAATGTATATATTATTCTTATTTATTGAAAAAGTTTCATAAATAACTAACTATAACGGCCTATAACTACTTTTTAATAAAGTGTCAATTGAATACCTTCTTTTAACTGTTGTGTTTTTGCCTTTAATTGTCACTTGTCATCTTAAGAATATTCTATATGGGCATTTTAAATATTTCAGATATAGAATTATCTTCTATCAAGCCTTGTGAAAATCGATAAGACATTTGAATAGAAAATAACACCATCGATAGAAAATGCAAATTATGGTGTAAACACCATTCCATCAAAATAACTACAAACACAACACATTCCCTTTGCTGGACAACCAAAATGCCCATCCTACCTACAATCCATTCTCATTCCCTTTACAACAACACATCCTTCCTACATCCCATTCCCACCACCATTTATTCCATTACCACCAATCTTTCCTTTTGTAAACACATCGGTGGTCATATTCTACTAGCAAAAGAAGAGCCATGACAACGCCAATGCTGCCATCAACCTTGTCTTCCTTCCTCTAGGCATCTTCAAGTCCCATTTAAGCATAGTGCTACTTCTAAGAAATCCAAGTATTATAACTCTTTCAAGACCAACATTGACGGGTCAACCCAAACCAAGAAGCCGCAAGCATTGTTAGTCAGCATTCTCAATAAAATGAGTAAGTCATGTACATACTTAGGTATCATATAACTAACGCCTTATTAACACTTACACCATATTAGGGACAACCCAAAAACCTTTGTCTAGGATTTGTGTCAATCCAAGATTTTCCTACTCGAGCTGCCAATCCATAATTGCATCGCATCGCTTCCATCTTCTTTACAGGCTAGCCTCTTCGATTGTCTCCATTGAGCTCCTCCTCCGCTAGGTTTGCCGCTTAGGGTTGAAGGAGACGAAAGTAATTTTATTGTTTCTTTCCTATTTTACCCATTCACATGCCTTATGGTTGGGTTAAGTGGCGTGTGACCGTCCAAATCTTCCAACGGGCATTATCTATAACACTTTAATCATGCCAATAATGTAGGTTCAAAATGAGTTAATTGATACTACAAGAATTACATTGACACTGGAGGAGTAATTTTGGCCCACGGCCCACCATTGTTTAGGCTTGGCCTGGCCTGTCCAAGACCTGAGCCCAAAGAGGTGTGGGCTGGGCCTCCCTTTGGAGCTCGTGGCCCGGTCCAAAATTTGATAGCTAAGCCCAAAGGTAGCCTAACCCCAAAGCCCCACCCGAGGTTTAACCTCATTATTTTCTTATATTATATTTTATGCAAGAAAAAATAAATGTATAAAAATTAAATAATAGAAAAAAATAATGATTATTAGAAGTGTATATTCATAAACTAAAATAAATATAATAAAGCCCAATGTTTATTAAATTATAAGTTAATTTATAAATACACACTTATAATAATTTGTTGTTTATTAAATTATATTTTAGTTTATAAAAATAAACTTACAATAAATAATTATTTATTAAATTATAAATATCATTATATTTTAAATTATAAGTAATATAATAAGTTAATAACTTATAATAATTAATAATGTAAAAGTTATTATGTAAGGGCCAGTTTTTAAATCGCGTAAATTAATCGAACCAAATCGGTAAAAGTTAAATTAACTGAATTAAATTTACAACCAAAATCCTATAATTCCATAAAATAACATATGGTTATAGTAAAATAATAATAATATTAAATTGAATAAAATAAAATAAAAGATAAAAAAATAAAATAAAATAAAATAAAATAAAATAAAATAAAATAAAAATTAAACAAAAAGACCATAATACCCTTTCATGGCCACCCTTGTGTGCCAAGTGTCCCACTTCAAAATTTAATTTGAATCAAATTCTATGATACCAAACCATAATTATATAAATCAAATCTTTCCAAAATTGCCCACTAACTATCTTAATTAAATAAATTAAATAATAAATATTATAAATAATTATAAAATAAGTGAATTCTACCCAATTACATTAAAATAATTAAAATCATATACACCAAATTATAAATTTAAGTTAAAATGATACATCTTTTTAAAAAAACTTAATTTGGTCTACACCTCACCACAACCTTAATCAAAACTCAAAAAATTAATCTTAAATCATAAAAATAATGCACTAACCTTAAAATTAATAATTTAAGTCAAATCTATGAAAAAGTGAATAAAAATATATATTAAATTAATTTTTAAACTTTTTTAGACAATATAGTATAATTATAACATCATGGGCCACAAAAATGCACTAAATTTTGGCAAAACCACCACCCATGGCCCATGGTTTGAGCCACCCCATCTTGTGCAACTACACACACTATGTCAATGTATTATCATATCTAATTTTATGCATGTAAGGCTAATGGATCACACACTTACACACCTAATGATACACTAACACTAAATTTTCATAAAAATACAACACCCACCACTACTACAGCCGTACCATCCATTCTCTAGAGCCCAAATTTCTGAAAATTGGCCAAGTGTTTGAGAGAAGAAATAGAGAAGAAAAAAAAGAAAGAGGAAGGTTGTACACTAAAGCTTAAGTCTATATCTTCCATCTTCAAGAATCAATCTTAAAGGTAAGAAAATTCTTCTAAATCTTTTACTTACAACTCAAATCTAATCTCTCTTCCTTCATTCTTGAAGATTAAAAATTAAAAAGAAAAAAAGTTAAATAAGCTAGAAGTTAAGTTTGAAGATGAGTTTGGTGTTCTTACTGTTAAAAACTTGCATGCATGTAATTATTTTAATTTTTATATTTTTAATGATTTTTAATATTATGAGATTTATATATATTTTAATATAATTTTGTTTCATGCAAAAAAATTAAAAGATTTAAGCCATACATGAAGGTAGAACATGTTAAGGTTGCTTAGATTTGATTCTTTAATTTTCACTGTTTGTTGGACCTCTCTTTGAAAAATCATAACTTATTCTAAAAAAAATATTCTAAGGTCAAATTTTATGCTTAGAGATAGAGTTTTGAGTTATCTTCCATAAAAAATTAGTTTGGACCTGTTTGCATACCCCAAACTCGAATTATGAATTTTCTACCAAAATGTGTCTAACCTGGATCAGACTCTGTTGTAGAGGCCAAAATCTTAGTTTAAAATGTGATTCAAGCTTTGATCCCTTCTTGAAAATTGTAGATAACATTTTTATATATCTACCCACCAATAATGAGACCATTTTGTTAAGTTTTAATGAATCGAAAGCCCTCTACAAGTCACTGACTCTGAACAGTACTTTAGGTTCGAATCTGCACAACCTTTTTGTACAAAATAAAACCCCTAATTTTGTATCTCAAATCAAAAAGGTTTTTTCATATGAAATGTTGTAGACATCAAAATCTAGCTATTGTTTAGAAATATTTTTAAAAGGAGTTGATTTAGAACCCCAAACGTATTTTATACTCTCTATTTATATAATAGAAATTGGTGTTACTCTCGGTTTGGACACTCTGTCTTAGGAGGCCCCAAACTCATTTTTTTTCTAAATAAGCGGGCAAAGTTTGTTCTTCATCAAACTTTTAGAAGATATCAAGATGTATAATATATCAAAAAAATTTACTTTGTTAGGAGTCCATTTGACACCTCAAAAGTATTTTACAAAACGTAGCAATTCGCAGGATTTTTAGTTATAACAAATGATTAGTTTAAGTACTTGTGGAGATTAAATCACTTAAAATTCTTAGAATTTTTCAAAAGTGCTATTTATAAGAGTTTTAGATAAAATATTAATGCACTACATTTTTAAAAAAAAATAGCCCAAAGAAAATTAATTTACTGCTTCAAAAATATTTTACAAAATATGTCCAAAATTAGCCTTATTTTAATTTAAGTGTAAAAAAAATAGCCTTTTTAACAATATATTTTTATGCCAAGTGTTGTATGTTTTTGGTAAGCCTAAAATGTTCTCAGTGTTTTAATTAATTTGTGGCATTTTCCAAAATAGCTATGTGACTTGATTTATATAATTGTTTTGCGTTTACAAATTATGCTAGGTGCTAATTTATTCATTATTGTTATTTTCACTTTACTTGGCATAACCTTAACATCATGTGCATTAATATATCAATGCATAGAATGGAATTTGTATTTACCATCATTGGGTTGGGATATGTGGGAATTACTTAAATTATAACGGTGGATAAAATGAACTCTTGGATGATATTTGTTCCAAGTAGTGTCCTGTGGATATACTGATCAAATGATTTTGGGATGATGTCCCCCGACTTGTATGCCATGATGAAACGCTTTTCAGCTGGATGCCATGATATGATATGAATTTTTGAGGGAGTACCTCATGGTGAAGGTGGTTCAGGTGACGAAATAAATCGATATTAAAATATACGTTGATCACATACTAGACCTTAATCTAAGATTCGATGGCCTGAAATGTTGACTTGTTCATGTTCTTGCCATCAGTAATCACTCTGTTGGATGCTTAGTTCGACTACGTAGTCATTCCACGGTCGAATGATGACTTGATATCGGTCGATAGACTTAATCTGTAATGGTTGATCGGGGTTAGGATGGTTTACCCAGGTTGGATTAACCTAGAATGACTTAAAATTTTAAATAACTCTAGTAATTAACTGAGAAGCATCATTAGTATCATTACACCTATTGATTTCATGAATTCATTATTATTTGTTATGTGATGTATGCTAAATGATTTTATTATGGAGTTGGATAAAATTTGGATTGTACCGTTTAGGTTTTCTAAAGTTTTTTTTGGCTTGCTCATGGAATTTTATGCTAAATTTTGAGGACCCGGAGGACTAGCTAGGGCAACTAGGTGTAGGAGGAAAAGAAGCCGTAGCTCCCGTGAGTCGATGACTCACCCAATTTCAGTCCTATCCGTTTGTTTTTTGTGACTCGTGTACCAAGTTTCTGAATGTATTTTGTTATTTATTTCGATCTGGGTTTGTAATATTGAAGTACTCTACTTATTTTTGTGATAAAATGGGTATTAATCGTATGCTTATTTTACCGTATTTTATTAGCGTCGTTCTTAGATGTTTTTGAAAATTCGGGACGTCACATATTATAAACTATAAGTTATTAATAAGTTATAAGTTATAAATTATTATAAGTAGTTATAAAATATAAATACAAATCTCAAAATAAAAAAAAATTATTTTTTTAAAGAAGCCCGCAAAGCCGCGTCCATAGACCCGACTAAAGTTTGAGCCTGAGATTTGAGCCCAAGCCCCCATATATCCTTAGAGTTGGGCCTAGTCCTACTCTTTCTAAAAAAGCCCGGTCTGGCTCGACTTGAAATTTGGTAAGAGCCCTTTAAACTCGAATTAAGCCAGGTCGGGCAGGAATTACGCACACACAAGTAAACTACATGGACCAAGATTGAAATTCTCTTTTGAAGTTAGGCTACAAAATAGTGTCATTAATAACAATTTTTTTTTAAATGATAAGAAACACTGTATAACTGTACAAATGTATAATATAATAAATTGGGTACTTACGGGTGACATTCTCCACTTTTCTTTTTCTATACGTTCTAAGTTTTTCCTTTTTTCAACTCTCTATTGTTTTTTCCTTTCTTTTCTCTCCGTCCATTAGTCTCGGGTAAAAATCTCTTTTTTTCTCTCCATATATATATATATATATATATCTAAAATATTATAATAAAAAAATACTCAAGTTGATAAAATTTTTGTGACATTTTATTTTATTTACATAAAAATTTTAAAAATAATTTAATATTTTTATCATTTATTCTCTCTTTTAAAACAATTAAAAAATAAAAAATAAAATATAAATTATTAAACTTTCTCAATTTAATTACTCAAAAAAAAAAAAAAAATCTCTAAATTCATCATAACCCATAACGTGTGGCCCAACTACTAGCAAGTCGGAATAGCTTTTAACTCGTTTTATGACTTTATCCCTTTCACTTATTCATCACTGAGATTGGGATTGCTTCCTTTCTTTGGAATCCAAGATGCCAATAAACCCTAACCCTGATTGACGTAAAACCCTAATTTTTGCTGGAGCTGACTCTGTTTTTTTGCTGGACTTGTTACTTCTACAGACACACACACACGCACAAACACATCTATAAATGTTTTAACTAAACGAAACCACACTCCCAATGGGGCTCGAGGGCTTCGAACGCATCTTTGGTGAGGCGAATGCAGAGTGGTCCGCCCCAAATTCGCCCCCATTGCGGCCATTTTTGTTCCATGTCCATGGTTGTGGCTCCTCTTCTCTTAGATTTCATGCTACTGATTTCCACTCCAATACTTTTGAGGCCGTTCGCTCGATTGAACAGCTCGACGACATGGTGAGCATTCGACTTCTCCCTACTTTTTCTAACCTCCTTTTGGTTGCTGAGACAACAAAAAACTGGAAGTTTGCTATTTTGTGAACGTATATTTTCAGCTCGACTTGCTTTTTACGCTGAATGATGAGCCGTGAGTCCAATTTAACTGTACCAAGTAGTTCTATCATATCGTGCCAAGTACTTTTTGTTTTATTTGTCTACTGTTTTATTTGGTATTATTTGGGTTGAGTTAAGGAAGACAATTTATTTTCTTATTAGAAACTTTCAAAAGATAGCTCTAAGTTAAGCTTGTTTGATGGTGGTTATTTATTTATTTTTGATAGGTATTGTTTGGTGGTTCTACCACTTTCTATTTGCTTTTATTCCCACACTTGATTGTGTAGAGCACGGCCTTGATCTTATGTATCAACTTAATCAACATGTGTATTCTGAAACCGTTTACATGAGGGGATATGGTTGGTTTTTGAAACGAAAAAACTGCAATCCATAGAAAGCCATTATTGGGCTCAATTTTTTGCAATTAGTTAAATCGGGTAATCAGGCTTTGGGGATTTGTCCATGGCTGAACCACTGGTCCAGCTAAATTTAGGGATTAGTGATTTTATGAGATGCATTTTCTGGAATATGTTGTAAATTCAGTGTTGTGATTTGAAATAATGCCAGAGTCATTGTTAATATTCTTAATCTTCTTTTCTTCTTTTCTGTTTTTGTTTTTTGTTTTTTTTTTGGTTGGGCTTAATATTCTTAATCTTCTATGCAGAGGGATATGATTGGAATTGGGGGTTCGTGGTCTGAGTTTATTGATTACGTCATTGCTTCCATAAAATCTAGTGATGCAAAGCTTATTCTGGAGGGACAGTCAAGACCAGAGGGTAATTACTCATTTAAGCTTTTAACTTCTATATAACTGATATGAACAATTCTATTTTTGTCAATATTATTTACTTTTTCTAGTTTTGGCAAGCATTGTATATTTTGCATTTCATTTCTATGCACTGCCTGAACATGTGGAATGAGCTCGATGGTTTCCTTTATTTTTTTTTTGGGTAATTAATTAATTAATTTATTTGCTTATTGTTGTTATTGTTATTACTCTCTCTCTATGGATCTGTTCTAGCTAAACCTTCCCGACTCCCTGAGATAATTCCGCTCTTGTAATTGTTGGATGTGATGTACATAGAGAGCTTAAACCTAGTGTTATACTATTAGTTTTGTGCTTGCATGTCTTTTCTGAACAGTTGACTTTATTCTAGTATGAAAAACCATTAAAACCTTCCGGTCCGGACTGCCCGTTTCAACCAGTCACGCAGCCAATTGGCTATGCTTTTGGTCTTGATAAACCATTAATACCGTTTACAATAAAAAATGGTATATTTTGCTAAAACCACTCAAAATTGCCGTTAAACCATTGAACCGTAAAAATTTGGTCACGCTTCACGCAACAGGAAGTTGTTAGTGTTTGAAAAAAAATTGTAATTTATTGCCAAAAATAGTAGCAAAAAGCTAAAAGTTGACCCGAGAAGCATTGCGAAACACCCCAAATGAATCCATGGCCAATGAGATGCAAGAGGTTTAAATAGGAGCCTTTTGGCTTACACGTTTGGTTTTCCACCAATATGGGATTGCAAACTAATGAGACCTTTATAGGGACAAAAGAGGCTTTATAAGGCACTTATATTTTTAATACCTTTTTTCAATTTGGGATAATTTAAATTTTATTTATGAGGTAAATATGATGTCATAGTTCAATTTCGATTGATTCTACAGCTGAACCATTAGTGCTCGACTGAATGTCTTTTCCAGTTTGCTCAATAACTGACGTCATGAAATCGTCTTTTCCAGTTTGCTTGCTTGCTTGGATACAAAGAGTATGGGATGTGTCTAAGATGTTTGTTTGGGCATTTACCATGCAAGCATCTATAGTAATTTGAGTTTACCATATAATTATGCATAAAGCACCTGTATTATACATAAAATGCTCTACAACACATGGTACACATCATTTTATAGTAGAAATAAAAAAGGGTATAGTTCACCTTGAACACGAGAATTAGATAAATCCGACATTTTGATACATATTCACACCTGACGCCTGTATTGGAATCCATATAACATGGTTTGAGAATCTTGGATTGAGATTGGTTGATTCCTGTTCTATTGTTTGCTTTTTTTTTCCCCTTAATGAGGAGTTGACTAATGGGGTGATAATTGGTAAGATAGTTTTGGTGGTGAATGACTACTCAAGTTGGTGGTGTTGATAGTTGATTTCTCAAATGGAAATGGTGATTTGGTGTGGCAAATTCTAGTGGGCACCATTTGTGTTATTGCCTGTCAAGTGGTGGTGTGTTGAAGTGACCACAATATCGGAGTTGATGGTGGTATGTTAAAGCCATTGCCTTGCTGTTTGTTGGCTGCTGGAGTTAATAGTGTAAACCCATAGAGTTTGTGGTGATTGATTGCTGAAGGTGGTTACATCATCATATTGATTTTGGCTGTAAAGTCTAAACTGGTGTTAAATCTTTGGAAGAAGCTCTTGGCCTTTAGCAGCATTGGCAAGTTTTAAAAGCATGGTATGGTGGTTGGTGGTGAATTTGTTTTTTAAAAAAGTTGTGGCTTTTCGCTGAGGTAATGTCATTTTTTTTTTGTTGTGATGGCTGGCTGATTGTGAGAGTTCTCAATGCCTTTGGCAGTGGTGACGGTGATTTTGTAGTGGTGATGATGACTAGTTATACAAATGGTGACATATTATGGGTGGCAGACTGGTAGTCTTGGTGTTGATGGTATCAATATTTATTAGGCTATGATTAAGCGGTTGATGCGTGACTGGTGTCTATGATGATTTTTCCGGGTTTGTGACATTTGGCCACAGTTAGTCAGTTACAGTGGCAGTCACCTCTTATCGAAGTAAGTGGTCCTTGTGCTTTTCTTGTGGTTTGCTACTTGTTCGTGATGCCATGGTGGTGCTGAGTTGGCTGAGTTTTTGTTGGTGTTTTTAATTGTGTTGCTGATGCGTAGGGTTGATAAATCTCTTGGAGTGGCAGTTTTACCCATGGGTGTAATGTGTTAACGCATCTCATAAACTTAGCACTTGGAACTCTAATTCAACCTATGAATTGGAAAAATAAACTCTCATGCAACAGTCTTCTGGTAGTAAGAAGTGTCTTGAGGCAAAACAATTCTCAGTGGTTTAGCCATATTATTTTTACCTGCACATACCTTTTAACCTATCTTACAATATATGATACCATATTGTAGATGCTGATCACGATCCAACATCACTGATGATATAGTGGTTTCTTCATTTCAGGTGCGGCATATGCAAAACTAGTTGCTCAGAAATCAAAAGGAATGCCACTAATCTCTATTTCCCTTGCTAGACTAGCGGATGCTGCTGCTAAAGAGGCTATGGCTAATATTTCACTGGAGCTCTATAAAGCATTCAAAAGCATGCATAATTTACTTACAAATGGTTATTGTCTTGTCTTCGTAGATACTTGCTATTGATATTGAGTCTTTTGTAGTTAAATATGTTCTTATGTTTTGTTTTTTGGAATGAAATCTCAGTTGTTTCTATTACATATTCATGAACAATGCTTACTTCAAGGGCTGGTTTGTCATCACTTGTCAGATATAGAACTGTTGCTTATGTTTGTTGCGATTTGGAGGTAAGATGATGGTTTGCTTTTGATTACTTGTAAAATCAACTTGGTTGTTTGATGATAATTTGTTTTGGGAGCATTTATTGGAGAGCAAATTTATATAAAATCTTCCATATTTTCAACTTATATCTTTCAATAAACTTTTGCTAAAGGGTTATGTCTTCATTTATTTCAATAACTCAGAAAAGGCAGAGAAGTAGAGAACTGATCTTCTACTAGTTTCCTTGTGTTTCTTATGTTATTATGTTATTTGAGCATGCATGATTGGTCATAACTGTTCTACCCTGGGGGTGTGCACTTTGTTTAAGTGGGATTTTGGTAATTGATTTCTCATTCCCGAAGTAAATGTTATACCGAACTCAAACAACTACTCATGTTGATTAGCAGTAGTAGTTGGCTATCATACCACAGGGACAAAAATACTAAGTTACGTTATTTTTTAGAATTAGTTCCTAAATCAATTCGAATTGAAGATTGATTGGAATTTTTCAAATGAAAAGGGTGTAAATTAAACTAAGAATACTCTATGGGGTTTTGTAGAAGTGTTAAGAGCCTTAGGGTTTCGAGTCCACACTAGCTTTGCGACGAAGGATATGTACCGATTAAGAATCTGAACGATTTGCGCAAAAATAATCCATTATGGCCACAAGCCCTAACGAATTTGTCAAGGGAATTTAAGGAATTAAAACCTGGCATAGATTATCTCGCGTGGCACGGATTGTTCTTAACAAGTTTGATACAACCTGTCTCCCCTAAATAGAGCCTATCTCATGTTTCAATCTCCTTCACAAAATAAAATAATGTGTAACTCGATATTGGCAATCACAAGAAGCAAATATGAAAACCAAATGAGAATGAATCGCCATATTGTGTAGATCAACATTCCCCACTTATACCTAGAGTAAAAGAACAACTTCCTTGAACTGATTACAAAAATCATAAATCATTTGGCTAGGGTTTCATCTAAAACCGTATGAAAGAATCGCCTTGCCGCTCATGATTGCAGAAGATGCGAAGAACCGGGCTGAGGTATCCATCACCGGACCTTCAAAATAGCCGCCTGCTTCTCTCTTGAAGCTTTCCACACGCTCTGAACTCCCTGTTTCGAACAATGGTTTTCCTTTTATATTTCCTCCTAAAGTCAAACCTGGGTGTTGGGTCTCTGATTTGTGAAGGTTTGTGTTGATTAACCCACCTGGTGTCATAGTTGATTGAACCTTGAGGTGTCTGGCTTCGGTGTTGGTTGTCTAAGAATTGAGTATCACGAGACTTACCTAATGCATGTGATTTGCAGGTTTATGTTCATTCATCGGATATCAGAAGGTTGGGAAATACTGGAACAACCAGAAAAAGAAAATATTTTTGTTGTGTTGATTGAAAGATGCAAGGAGAGTGGCGTTAGGCAAGAAAAATGACATTCTTTGCCCTTTACATAGAGCCGCGAAATGCTATGTTAACGATGGCTAACATCTTGTTCTTATCAGATTGATTGCGTGTTGTAGCGAGGATAATGCTAACTATGGGGAAGCCTGTTTGGTGCTAGGAGGCACCCAGTGGTGAGGATGGCATGGAAGCTAGTGAACTTATGTAATTAGTTTTTATTAGGAAGTCTAATTTTAAATTGAATAGTTGAATGTAAATTATTTTTTACACACTAGCTTATGATTCTGAATTCATCTCAAGCTAGAAACATTTGGATGTGAATTGCAGACCTTTTTGATATTATATCTGTTTCAGTTGAAATTCCTTTTATTACTATGGGTGACCGTCACATCTGTGTAGCCAGCCATTGCCCACATCTTTAAAGAGGTACTTTTAAATTTTTAGATGATGGATAAGAGATAGCTCACATTAATTACTTGCATGTACAAAAAGGAATGCTACCTATGAAATGCTTGCTTAGCTTTGCTGACTAAATACCTTGATGGTTTGAAATTGGAAGTTTAGTTAGGTCTTGCCTACCCATAGAGCAAC